>APFE030682881.1:29445-49083 GCA_000404065.3 Pinus taeda | reverse complement strand
TATATGTATGTATGTATGTATGTATGTATGTATGTATGTATGTATGTATGTATGTATGTATGTATATGTATGTATGTATGTATGTATATGTATTTTTTTAATCGAGTTCATGCCACAATAGCCCACGACTTTAGTTGTATTTATATGAGATTGAGGGAGCCTTATTTTCTTAGAGTCGAACAGAAACAAAATAATCTTGACTTTTGAACAACCATGTTTAATTAGAGGCTGACTTGTCCTAGTTTAGTTGAGATTTATTTTACAACATCAAGACAACTTGTAAAATGGTGTTATATACACATACAATTAAATTGGTTTATACAAATTTGAAATGAGATCACATAATTGTCCATATTTTCTTATGACAAGATGCATATGAATATCCTTTTGTGGCAAGAGATTTGGTTTCCAATATTAGGAGAATTGACAATGCATTATAGATAATGTACAACAATAAGATCTCTTTTGCTACAAAATTGTAGGTGTACGTGACTATTTTGAACTCCCTCTCTCATTGGCAAGCTTTATAAGCCCAATAAAATAAGTTCGTAGAAATTTCATGAAGTCTTCCCCTGATGTCTTCAACTCCTCAACCAATGAAACTAACTCTGCAACTTTGAGCTTGTAATGAGCTTATTTCTAAAGGTGTGGTCCCCCCTTTGCATTGACATCAATGACAATTCTTCAACAATCTCCCCCTTTGTTAGTGATGGTTGTTGGGACAGGGTCCCTTGGCATCAATTTTGCAAATAGTTTTTGTCATTATTGTAAAGTCTCGGCATTTTGAAAAGCGGAGCGTGAAGGTCGTTAGGAGACAAAGGGGCAATAGGAATGTCAAAGCCCCTTACTTTGTTAGAATTTAAGTTGTTTTATGACCTGCCCATGGTTCGCGGACCATGGTGTTGTAATGGAAGATGCTATAAAAAGGAGTCATAGGCATTCATAGGAGATATCAAAGAATGAATCTATATGCAAGTGATCTAAGTTAGAGAAGTATTTTTTTGTACTTAATCGAAGGGGAAGACTCCTGCACCAGTATGCGTAGGGAATAAAGAGTTTGCAACAAAAGATCTAAACGTAACAAATGTTGTGTTGGGGAAATATCTGTGTATTTGCGTGTTAAACTTTACTTCTGCATTTACTGTGTATTCGCTCTGATTACTTCATTTATCATAATAAACACTTAATGGATGTGCGAATGTGATATATCTAGTCAAATACATGGTGTTATGAATGTTTATAACACTTAGTGAAGAGTCTAGATCTGTTATCTATAAGTTATTGTAATTTCTGCATTTCAAGGGTTAGGGTTCGCGAAGGTTGGGATAAAGCCCTAGAAGTAACATAAACACATCACATAGACCTCTAGATGTAGAAACCTAGTTCTATCATCCCCCAATACTACCACGGGTGAGACTACAGCATGCACTACACGAGTTGTTTCCTAAAGGGTCGGTAGTGTAGGGTTTTGTTGGTTAGCACAACTAACTCTAAACCTGGGTCCAAGCCCCCTCAAGCCAACAAATGGTTCTGTTATCGGGATCGGGATCTATTTGAGGATTATGTGATGAGAAATAAGTGGATACTGACTAAGAAAGATATCAAGAAGTGGATAGTTCGGAAGCTGCATGATTTTGCAGCCCAAGAAAACAGGAATTTGTGCCTATCAAGGAAGAGTGGTTGAACAGATACCTATATATAGAAGTACACGAAATTTTCTTCTGCTCTTTTCCATGCAAATTATATGAATTGTTGTTTAAATTGGCAGATAGTCAAGGTACATGGAAGTTGGATAACCCTATTGTGTGGACTCCAGAACTGGTAAGACACCTAGAATCTACAGAAAATAATATCATGAGGGTTGTTGATTATTGGATTGATAGAATTTTGGGCGGATTCATTACTGAGTTTGTGATCAATACATTTGTCAGTTATAGTGAAGTTGAACGTTGTTTTTTCAAAGGACCAAGAGGTAAGTATCTAAAGTCCCTAAAAACTTGGATTAAAATGCTAGTGTGTGAGAAAAGGGTTATGCCCTTAAATTGATGTTTAGAAGAGACTTGACTGGAACTATGCGAAGTGGAAAGACGTTCAGAAGAGATCTAGATTCAGGTGCTGAGTACATTCCTCTATTAAGAGTGTCTGATAGTGATGAAGAAAGTAGTATTATGAAAATGCCTCAAGGTGCGCCATAGACGATAAATCATGGTATTGCGGGAATACCACATCCATCCACTCCACCTCCACCATCACCTCCACCTCACACACCTACACCTACATATCTACCTACACCTCCACCTCCACTATTCAATATGGCGAACGCTATGAAGATGCTTGTATTTAAGGGTCCAGGGATAAAAGACCCTAAAAATTTTTGGTTTGTAGCAGATGTTGTGTGGAAGTCACAGCATATAACAGACGATGACCTGAAGAAAGCGCAATTGGTCATAGGATTACAAGATAGAGTGTTGAGTTGGTATATTAAGTATTGTTCAACTCATCCAAATGCAATTCTGAAGGAAACAAAGGAAATGCTAAATAATGAATTCAAGAAGCCTAAGTCACAAGCCCAGTCAGTAACAAAAGTCAGACAGATCTAACAGAAGGCAAATGAGTCTACGCGGGATTTCAATCAGAGGTTAAAATGTTTGCTACAGCAGGCTAATATGTGGATCATGGATGACCAACACAAGGACTGGCATATTGCTTCACTACTACCCCATTTGAGATTTCCGTTATCATACATATGATTGGAATGCAGGCTGAGGTACTAGAGATTGCTATGAAATTGGAAACCTCACCTATTCAGGATACGAATCTGGGAGTGCAGCAAACTCAGTCACAGTTGACTAGCCTGCATATGGAATTGCAAAGCCCTAAGAAGGGAAAAGAAGTCCAGAATGAGGTCTGCGCAGATGTCATGATAAGGATCATTGCCCAATGTACCAGAATTATCTAGTTGTGGAGGGTCTTGTTCCCTTGAAGCCAGAAAAACCATTGGGCCATGTACAAGTGTAGTACCATGGTGTGTTATTTGTCAGATTACAGGAAAACATAAGATGAACAATTGTCATTTGCTACAGAATTTTGTGCAAACTCCTCAGCAGTTGTTCTGTAATTTCTGTAAGTCGGTGGGTCATCACTAACACAATTTCCGAAGCTATGAACTGATGATGGACATAACACCAACATATAAAGTACAAATGGAGGCACGTCCTCAAGATCAAGGTGTAACTACATTACGAGGAGAATTCCATGGATGAGGAAGAGGACGAGGAGGAGGAGCTGGAAGAGGTCATGGACAAGTCATTTGTTACAATTGTGGAGAATCAAGTCACTTCGTGCGAGATTTTAATAATCCAACGCACCCTTCTTGTCAATATTGTTGACAGTTTGATCATGTCATAGAATATTGTCTCGTGCTCGTCACGAAGATACAAGAAAAGAAGACCCAGACTCAGCAGCCTACTCAGAACATCAAGATGATGAGATCGGAACAATGCAAAGATGGGCCAAGTGTTAATATTGTTACAGGGAGTAGTATAGCTATCAGGGAGGATAAAGGGAAACAACCAGAGTAAAATGTATGGATTCGCAAGGTTGCTGACAAGGAGGTTGGATTCAATGTGAATAAATTAAAGGAAACATTTATGGAGGCAAAAAGGAGCTTTGCAAACGCAGGAGCTTCTACATCAAGGTCTCAAAGTACACGCACGAAGAAACCTGAAGGAGTGAGTACTATACAAGAAAAAGATCCATCATTATTGGAATCTTTCTTATAGACCTGCATGAAGCTCTTGAGGGACCAAAAAGTAGTAGAGGTATTATAGGAGTTGATAGATAATTGCACTAACAAGGATAAGCCACTATCGAAATAGCGTGCGGTGCACAAGGTGGACAAAGGTAAGAAAAGGACTGGTCACAAAATGAGATTGGCTGCCCAAATCGAAGAATTTGAAATGGACCAAGTAATCCTTGATTTGGGTTCTGATGCAAATATTTTTCCAAAGCAAACTTGAGAAAGAATGGGAAGTCCAACACTACAGTGGTCCCCAATCCAGCTGAGAATAGTGAATCAGCAAAAGATTATTCCTATGGGGTGCCTGCATGGAGTGACTGTGGATATTGTACAGGTGTGCACCATAGTCGATTTTGAGGTGATCAAAATAGTGGACGACAGTAATCCATTCCCAGCGCTACTTGGCATTGAATGGGATTTTGATATGAACACAGTCATCAACCTTAAGAAGTGCAGTATGACATTTGAAAACAAGGAACTAAGGCTTATTGTTCCATTGGATCGAGTCGAGGGTGCGCAATATACTGAACCAGTCCACGATTATTATGAGGAGGACGATATTGAGCAAATCTATAAGCTTACTACGTGGAATGAAGATTGGATCAACCATATGGTGGATGGGAAAATTACTTGGAGAAGGAAAACTCCTGCAATTTAGATTCAGATGAGGACCTTGAACAATGGAAAAAAAGGTTGCATGAAGTATCGTCGTTGAAATGCAACAGGATTACTTAGTCACTCTGATGTATATCCACTAAGGTATGCAACTTACCATATTATGATGGGTTAGAATATGTCAATTTATTTATGGATAAATTTGAAAGGGATGTACCAGAGGAACATTGGTTCCAGGAGCTAGATATCATGATGAGAGCTACACCTACCAGGTGGTGGGGTACACATAAGCACAACTTTGCAAATTGGAAGGAATATCGACAAATGATGAAGCTATGGTTTGGGTATGCCAATAGCCGAATTATGAAGAAATATACAGGGAAGGACGATCTGTGCGAGCATCTGGCTCAATGGAGAAAGCATGGGGAGAAGAACTACAGCTAGAATGGGTTCATATATTCTACCATACTTTGGATACAATTCTGATGAACTAGTATCTCGAAACAGAGCTACAAGATGAAACCACAGAATGGGATGTTCTGAAAGAAATTTTTCTGCTAACGTTCAATTATGAGGATGGATTTGAGTGTATTGACGAAGCGTTACAAGAGATCAAAGCTGCAATATTCATAATGTCAGAAGAACCTGTTGCGTAGGTACAATCAAACTGGAGTACGCAGCTACACCATGCGCTCGAATGCTACAATGTGACCACTGAGGAAGGCGAAGAAGATGCTAGCAACATCAATATTCTTGAGTCAGAAGGATAGCACGAAGTCATAGGGCCTAAGGCAAAAATCCCTGATATCTCAAAGCCCTTGAAGACCAAGCAGGTGAATATTGGATTGGAAGCACAGCCGAAGTTTGCAAACATAAGTGATTATTGGGACGAAGACACAGTGGACAAAGTCACGGAGTTATTGCGGGAGTATCAGGACTTGTTTCCCACCAAGTTCTTTGATCTGAAAGGGATAGTAGGGGATCTGGGTATCATGAAGATCACTCTGAAGAAAAATGTGAAGCTAGTGAAGCAGCGTCCCTACCGGTTGAATCCTAAGTATAAGGAAAAAAGTGCGTGAAGAGTTAGATAAGATGCTTGCAACCGAAATTATTGAATTTGTCAAAGAATCAAACTGGGTTAGTCATATGGTGTTTAGGAAAAGAAGACAAAGGGATAAATTCAGATCTATGTAGATATAAGGAAATTGAATGATGCTTGTTTCCATGATCCATTTCCTACGCCATTCACAGATGAAGTATTGGAGAATGTTGGCAGTCAGGAAGACTATTTGTTTACAGATGGGTTCTCGAGATACCATCAGATCAAGATTGTGCCATAGGATAGGAGTAAGACTACCTTCGCTACTAAAAGAATTTATTCACCAGTTTTTTGAGGTTTACTTCGATGATTGGCCAGTGTTTTGGTTAATAAAGAGACATGTTGCCAGTCTTCGCCTCATGTTGGATACTTGTCGAAAGTATCAGATATCCCTTAATCTGAAGAAATGCATATTCTGCATCCTTTATGGGATACTCTTGGGCCATGTTTTTTGTAAGCAAGGGTTGATGGCGGACCCTTCCAAAATTGCATTGATTATTAATCTAGAGCCTCCAAAGAATGTTAAACAATCGCACCTGACATTGGGCCACATAGGATATTACAGGAAATTCATCAAAGCATATGCGTAGATCAATGTGCACATGGAAAAATTATTGAAAAAGGATGTGATGTTTTGTTGGGACGATGATCACCAGATGAATTTGGATGTCTTGAAGGAAAAAATGGCCACCGCACCCATTCTAGTGTTCCCCAACTAGATGAAGGAGTTCCACGTACATGTAGATGCATCCTGCATAGCATTAGGAGTTGTGCTAACCCAACGAGGCAAAGGTGATATCGACCATCTGATAGCGTTTGTGAGTAGGAAGTTATCGAAGGCAGAAAAGAATTATTCAACCAAAGTGCGCGAAGGATTAGCAATGGTATATGTGCTCCAAAAGTTCTGTAAACAATCTCTAGGGTAAATGTGCATATAAACAACATAATAGGAACATAAATACACTAAACATATCAACCATCAAAATCCATATATACATCAGTACATTTGCACATGAAAATCAAGGGAATGAATTTTTTTTCATTAATAAATGCAATGAACCAATCGGTGATGGGACTACCATGTTCCACCCGACCATAGATTGGCTGAGCCAAGTCTCTCTTCAACTAATCACCCTCGTGCCATATTCAAAGCATGAATGTGGGATATCAGAGAACACATCAATCAAAACTCATCCAGGGCTTCCAGAGGCCACCCACCTCAACCCATAAAACAGTGATTCCACCTCATGGTCAGACATCACCAAAAACCACCATCAGATTGGTATCCGTCCAAGCCTTCCAGGGCTTCTAGAGCGTTTTTCCAACCAAGGCTTCCAGAACTAGCAACTCAACCCACAGCTTATACATGGCTTTCAAAGTGTTTGTCCAACCAAGGCTTCCAGGACTAATAACTCAACCCACCAAGGGCTTCCAGAGCGTTTGTCCAACCAAGGCTTCCAGGACTAGTAACTCAACCCAAGTTGTTACAAGGCTTCCAGAGCATTTGTTCACCCAGGGCTTCCAGGACTAGTAACTCAACCCAAGCTATGGAAAAATGAGAACCAACCAAAACAAAGTAATGAAAGTAAACCCACAATCACCATGGATATCCAGGAAATGGCAAGGCTATGAAATCCACTATCGATCCAGGCAATCCTCCATGCCAATGATAGATCACAACCAAAAAACCACATCCATGTACCATGCATGCCAAAACTAGTGAATAAATCAAACATGCAACTCGATACCTGTAAACAAATATGATGTAGTTGTTGGTGCCAATGCCTTCTTGCGCTTTCTTGTTCTTCCTTTACCTTCTTGCTCCAAGAATCTAAGTATGCCACACCCTCCAAGAGTGCTCCAAGAAAAATCTAAGTAACCAAGAGTATGAGAGAGAGAGAGAGAATAATGAGAGACCTCCCAAAACTAAATTGACCAAGTCTTTCCCACTGATCATCATAAGCCTTTTTATTAATGAGGCCTCTATTTTCTTCATTTTCCATTATTTTCTTTGAATTTCCTCCTCACATGCAAAATGTGACCTTCCACCTTCCTTTTCTCCTAATTTCCATTATTTTCATAAATAAATGTGCCAAAATACCTTTTTGCCTCTTTAATGCCTTAGTCATTTCCTTTGCCAATTTCCTTAGCCATAAACAACCAAATGAACACCCCCTAGAATGTCTTGCCCAACATTCAACTTGGAATAAGTGTCCCAGTCATCTGTGGTTATTGTTTTTAACATTTATTACATGGAATTTTCACCAGGGTTGTTACAAAACCCTCCCCCTTGGGGGAACACCGTCCTCGGTGTTCAATCACACATATACCTCAGCAGCCTACTGAAAGAAGTCATACTACTCATGGAGCTTTATAACCCATCTCGATGCAGTATTTGCAATGAAAGATCTACTCAAGACATAACATCGTAACAACATGGCAACATACTGCATAGTGGAGCTTTATAACACATCTCATTACGGTATTTACAATGGTCATTCTACTTAAGAAAACTCATATGACATCATAACATCATGATAACATAACCACATGATAGCATAATATCATTACACCCATACCACATAGTGGAGCTTTATAACATAGCTCGTTATGGTATTTACATCCATACACGGGTGTACATATAACAACATCATCAAAATATATATACCAAAACATATGCCAAATCATATACCAAACATATATCAATCATACACTAATCATCATATAGCATATATCAAAACATCATATAGTATGTATCAACCAACATAAAGCACATATCAAATCATCATAAAGCATATATCAACCATCATAAATCATATATCAATCACCATAAAGCATATACTAAACAAACATAAATAAAATACTAAACCATCATAAAGCAACTACCAAACCACCATAAGCAACCACCAAACCACCATATCAAGCTGCTAATTCTTGTAGTTGACTTCAACTACTCAATTGGGCATGTTCATGATTCTTGTACCACGCACATAGCTTCCATCAGTTTTAAAATAAATTCACATCATACCTCATTGGTAGCTCGTCGATTCGGTACATTTGCAATCATGTTCACTTCCTGTCACAACAAATCAAACTAGCATATTTGACCAAGTCAACATGTATTAAAATATCACACCAAGTTAGCTCAAAACATAGCCATCAAAATCATAAATGACATGTAACCATCATAAATCAAAATCATAGATCACATGTAATCATCATAGACCATAATCATAAATTACATGCATACTAAAACCAAAATACAATACCGATACTTATCCTTTCAATCCTTAGCTTCTACCTTCGTCTTTATTTTGTACGCACTCCAGATCAGTTGCTACACCTGACAAACACCCAGTGCCTTCTCCTCAACCATGTGCATACACACATAGTGTGCAGCGCACACATACAACCACATGGCATACCACACCATGCAATACACGCATCTACACCTGACATACAACACATACACCTACACCCAATATATACAATACAATTCATCCATCTATACCCAATGTGCAATACCACCCAATACATGTACCTACACAGAGTACAACACAATGAGTACGCACACCACAATACCATGACTACATGATGCACATACATAATACCGCATGCCCATAGCACAACATCAATGACATGCACACAATACCACACGTACACTGGTACCATATGTATAACATGTACACAATACCACCTATACACTGCACCACCTGCACAGCATGTTCACAACATCACATGTACATGGCGCCACCTGCACAACATGTACATAATGCCACATGTACACTATACCATTGTACAATGTGTACATAATACCACATGTACACAGTACCACACACACGATGTGTACGCGACACCATATGTACATAGCATCACATGCCCGACATGTACATAGCACCCTATGTACAACATGTACACGATAACACATGCTCACAGCACCACTTGTACAATCATGCACACAACACCATATGTACATATCACCATATGTACAACATGCACGTAACACCACGTGTACATAGCACTGCATATCCAACATGTACATAGCATCATTCGTACACAACACTACATATCCAACATGCACATAGCACCATATGCACACACACCGCATATACATCATGAAGATAATACAATATGTATACAACACCCCATATGCAATATTCACACAACCCTATTTGTGCCATCATGTACATAACATTGCATAAATAACATGTACACATGCTATGTATACACAACACCACACATGCACACATCATAGATGCAACATGTACAACATATACAATGTACGCACAACAATAGTACCACAAATCCAAAACCGCTTTGTCCTTACCAAGAAACCTTGCTTCCGGTATCTCATCCATGCTTATCCTAGCATGCCGAAGACCACACTGCTTTCACTTTGCTGATGTATCCTTCAACATTACCTGTCATAACATAAACATAGGCATAATACAAATATACAATACCAAATCATATCCACATGATATTGACCTCATATATTTGTCGTGACTACTCTTCCCAATTGATTCCTCGTAAGACCAGGAACCTCTTCATGTTGTTCTCTTGCATAAGAAATCATTACTACACAAGAATGATCCCTGATAACCCTGTCAGACAGTAACATAGATACATGGATACATACATACATATATAAACAATAGCATAAAACAATCATGATCCTATCAGAAAACGACGTACATACATACATGTATACATATATAAACTTCAACATAATCATGATCATAAAATAATTGCCAGATAACATAAGGTCTAGGTTAAGAGAAACTCATTTATTCATGCAGAGGCATTGAGAGTAACAGTTCCCAACATAGCCAAAGAATGTGACACCTTTGATCCATTTTCTTTACCTTTTCTGGTTATATTTCTTGTGTCTGCACTGCTATTGTCCATTTACCACAATGGACCCAACCAGTCCAACCAACTATCCTAGTCTTACCTTCCACTGCGCTTACTCATGCAAAGGGACTCATCTGGGTCTTATATCATCGCTTGAGTACCACACACCTCTCCTGATTTCCATCAAATTTCCTCTTTCCCAACCAATTCTGACGACTCAAAACATAAAAGGCAAGACAAGAAACAAATAAGAAGAAGACCACGAAAACCCATAACAACGTGACTCTGCAAACAAAGTGGTATGGCCATACACTAGACATAAACAAAGATGCAAATCAAGCTCAACAATTCATAAAATAGCAAAAGAGCAAGACCAACAACAAACACCATGACTCAATCCCCATGGTTCCCAAGGAAAGCTCAACCTAGGCCATCTTCAAGATTTCATGGTAGTCTCTCTTGCCATGAAACTCCTTGCATCATACTTCTATAAACACATAACTATCCATGTATAATTAAGCATAATAATACACCAGTTACCTCATCTTATTGTTCCAAGCATGCCGCTTGCAACTGAACACATCCATGCCATCTCTCAAGGGACTCCAATCCTTTAATAGATCCACCTGTAGCTAAAGATTAGCTAATATACCTGTCAACTGCATGTTCATAAATATAGCACATATCCACATAATGTCAAACAAAATCAAGGTTAAGAAAACTTCCTATGTGCAAAGCACTCATTCGTTCGAAATTAGGATTTCCAAACATAGCCAAAGGAATTCTTTTCCAATTCCTTTATTTTACCTTTTTTTACTTTGTTGGAATCGAGGCTTACTATGTGCTGACACACCACCCAACTGTTAGTTATATAGACACATCAACTATTACCTTGTCATGTTAATACCAAGCATGTTACCCTGCAACTTATCACACATGTCAACCACATGTTCAAAATATCAAGACAATCATATCTATTAATTTGAAATCAATGGTTCATAAAAATCTACTCTAGATTGTCATCAAGGTCTACTCCCAATTGTCATAAAGTATGCTCCATATTATCATCAAAGTCTGCTCCAAATTGTCATCAAGGGAAGCTCTAGAAAATCTTCAAAAATTGCAATAAAGGGACTTTAAGAATCTTTAGATCTTCTTTTAGTCATAGGTCTAGCTACATAATTGATTTAGAAGGTCAATGCAAAGTCTATTAAAATATATTCAGGAACATTTTTAAAGATTGCTTAATTTCTCTAAGAAAAACTTCAAGACAAGTTGAGATCAGAATGGTTGAAGTTATGTCTAACCCAAGTCTAAGTTCATTTGATTAAACAAATCTGAGCTCTATTCCAGGCCACCATAGGCCGAGTCTGTTACAAGGTACCACAGGCCAAGTCTGCTACAGATTACCACATGTCGAGTCTGCTACAAGTTACCACAGACTAAGATATGTTAACATATAATGGCTAAGGTCTATTCTCCGGGATAGCTACAAAGAAATTTCACCAATAACCTTTGATCTAGAATAGAAGATAATATCCATAAAATTCTTTCTTCGATCTCTTCACATTGTCCTCAAGTTCATATATATATATATATATATATAGATATAGGTAACTTTTTTTTATCGAGTTCATGCCACAATAGCCCACGACTTTAGTTGTATTTATATGAGATTGAGGGAGCCTTATTTTCTTAGAGTCAAACAAAAACAAAATAATCTTGACTTTTGAACAACCATGTTTGATTAGAGGCCGACTTGTCCTAGTTCAATTGAGATTTAATTTTACAACATCAAGACAACTTGTAAAATGGTGTTATATACACATACAATTAAATTGGTTTATACAAATTTGAAATGAGATCACATAATTGTCTATATTTTCTTATGACAAGATGCTTATGAATATCCTTTTGTGGCAAGAGATTTGGTTCCCAATATTAGGAGAATTGACAGTGCATTTTGAAGAGCGAAGGGCACAGGTCATTAGGAGACAAATGGGCTATAGGAATGTCAAAGCGCCTTACTTTGTTAGAATTTAAGTTGTTTTATGATCCGCCCATGGTTCGTGGACCATGGTATTGTAATGGAAGATGCTATAAAAAGGGCTCATAGAGAGTCATAGGAGATATCGAAGAATCATTCTATAAGCAAGTGATCTAAGTTAGAGAAGTTTGTTTTCTGTACTTAAGCGAAGTGGAAGGCTCCGGCACCTATGTGCGCAGGGAATAAAGAGTCTGTAACAAAATATCTGAACATAACAAACACTGTGTTGGGGAAATATTTGTGTATTTGTGTGTTAAACTTTACTTCTGCATTTACTGTTTATTCTCTCTAATTACTGCAGTTATCATAAGAAGCACTTAATGGATGCATGGAAGTGATATATCTAGTCAATTACATGGTGTTATGAATGTTTAAAACACTTAGTGAAGAGTTTAGATCTGTTATCTATAAGTTACTGTAATTTCCGCATTTCAAGGGTTAGGGTTCGCGAAGGTTGGGATAAAGCCCTAGAAGTAACATAAACACATCACATAGACCTCTGGATGCAGAAACCTGGTTCTGTCATCCCCCGATACTACCTCGGGTGAGGCTACAGCGTGCGCTACACGAGTTGTTGCCTAAATGGTTGGTAGTGTAGGGTTTTGTTGGTTAGTGCAGCTAACTCTGAACCTGGGTCCAAGACCCGTCAAGCCAACAAATGGTTCTGTTGTCAGGATCAAGATCTATTTGAGTATTATATGATGAGAAATAAGTGGATACCGACTAAGAAATATATCGAGAAGTGGATAGATCAGAAGGTGCATGAGTCTGCAGCCCAGGAAAACAGGAATCTGCGCCTATCAAAGGAAGAGTGGTTGAACAGATACCTATATATAGAAGTACACGAAATTTTCTTCTGCTCTTTTCCATGCAAATTATATGAATGGTTGTCTAAATTGTTGGACATTCAAGGTACATGGAAATTTGATAACCCTATTGTGTGGACTCTAGAACTGGTGAGACACCTAGAAGCTACAGAAAACAAGATCACGAGGGTTGTTGATTATTGGATCGATAGAATTTTGGGCAGATTCATTACTGAGTTTGCAATCGATACATCTGTCAGTTATAATGAAGTTGAACGTCGTTTTTTCAAAGGACCAAGAGGTAAGTATCTGAAGTCCCTAAAAACTTGGATTAAATTGCTATTGTGTGAGAAAATGGTTATGCCCTTAAATTAATGTTTAGAAGAGACTTGACAGGAACCATGCGAAGTGGAAAGACGTTCAGAAGAGATCTAGATTTAGGTGTTGAGTATATTCCTCTATTAAGAGTGTTTGATAGTGATGAAGAAAGTATTTTGAAAATGCCTCAAGGTGCGCCACAGATGGTAAATCAAGATATCGCAGGAATACCACATCCATCCGCTCCACCTCCACCATCACCTCCTCCTCACACACCTACACCTACATCACCTACACCTCCACCTCCGCTATTCAATATGGCGAACATTATGAAGATGCCTGCATTTAAGGGTCTAGGGATAGAAGACCCTGAAAATTTTTGGTTTGTAGCAGATGTTATATGGAAGTCACAACATATAATAGACGATGACCTGAAGAAAGCGCAGTTGGTCATAGGATTGCAAGATAGAGCGTTGAGCTGGTATATTAAGTATTGTTCAACTCATCCAAATGTGATGTTGAAGGAAACAAAGGAAGCACTAAATAATGAATTCAAGAAGCCTAAGTCACAAGCCCAGACAGTAACAGAAGTCAGAGAGATCCAACAGAAGGCAAATGAGTCTACGTGGGATTTCGACCAGAGGTTAAAATGTTTGATGCAGTAGACTAATATGAAGATCACGGATGACCAACATAAGGACTGGTATATTGCTTCACTACTACCCCATTTGAGATTGCCACTGTCATAGCATAAGATTGGAATGCAGGCCGAGGTACTAAATATTGCTATGAAATTGGAAGCCTCACCTATTCAGGATATGAACTTGGGAGTGCAGCAAATTTAGTCACGGTAATATATCCTGCATATGGAATTGCAGAGCCATAAGAAGGGAAAAGAAGTCCAAAATGAGGTCCGTGTAGAATTCATGATAAGGACACTGCCCAGTGTACCAAAAGTATCTAGTTGGGGAGGGTCCTGTTCTCTTGAAGCCAGAAAATATTGTTGGGCCAAGTACAGGTGTAGCACCATGGTGTGTTATTTGTCAGATTACAGGAAAACATACGATGAACAATTTTCACTTGCTGCAAAAGTTTTTGGAAACTCCTCAGCAGTTGTTCGGTAATTTCTGTAAGTCTATGGGTCATGACTAACGTAACTTCCGAAGTTATGAACTGATGATGGACATAACACCAACATATAAAGTACATATGGAGGCACATCCTCGGGATCAAGGTGTAACTGCAGCACGAGGATAATTCAGGATGAGGAAGAGGACAAGGAGGAGGAGCTGGAAGAGGTCGTGGCCAGGTCATTTATTACAATTGTGGAGAAGAAAGTCACTTCGCACGAGATTTTAATAATCCAACGCACCCTTCCTGTCAATATTGTCAACAATTTGATCATGTCATAGAAGGTTGTCTCATGCTCATCGCGAATATACAAGAAAAGAAGACCCATACTCAACAGTTTACTCAGAACATCCAGATGATGAGATTAGAACAATGCAAAGATGGGCCAAGTGTTAATATTGTTACGGGGAGTGGTATAGCTACCGAGGAGGATAAAGGGAAACAACCAAAGTAAAATGTATGGGTTCACAAGGCTATTGACAAGGAGGTTGGATTCAATGTGAATAAATTAAAGGAAATGTTTATGGAGGCAAAAAGGAGCTTTGCAGATGCAGGAGCTTCTACATCAAGAACTCAAAGTACACGCACGGAGAAACCTGAAGGAGTGAGTACTGCGCAAGAAACAGATCCATCATTATTGGCATCTTTCTTACAGACCTGCATGAAGCTCTCGAGGGACCAAAAAGCAGTAAAGGGACTATAGGAGTTGATTAATAATTGTACTGGCAAGGATAAGCCACTGTCGAAACAATGCGCAGTGCACAAGGTGGACAAAGGCAATAAAAGGATTGGTCGCGCAATGAGATTGACTGTTGAGATCAGAGAATTTGAAATGGACCAAGTAATCCTTAGTTTGGGGTCTGATGCAAATATTTTTCCAAAGCAAACCTGAGAAAGAATGGGAAGTCCAACACTACAATGGTCCTCGATCTAGCTAAGAATAGTGAATCAGTAAAAGGTTACTCCTGTGGGGTGCCTACATGGAGTGACTGGATATTGAAGGGGTGCGCGCCATGGCTGATTTTGAGGTGATCAAAATAGTGGACGATAGTAATCCATTCCCAGCGCTACTTGGCATTGATTGGGCATTTGATATGAATGCAGTCATCAACCTTAAGAAGCACAGTATGACATTTGAAAACAAGGAACTAAGGGTTATTGTTCCACTGGATCTAGCCGAGGGTGCGCGATATACTAAACCAGATCGCGATTATTATGAGGAGGATGATATTGAGTAGATATATAAGCTTACTATGTGGGAAGAAGATTGGATCAACCATATAGCCGATGGGCGAATTACTTGGGAGAAGGACAACTCCTACAATTTAGATTTAGATGAGGAGCTCGAACAGTGGAAAAATAGGTTGCATGAAGTATCATCGTTGTGATGTAACAGGATTACTAAGTCACTCCGATGTATATCCACTAAGGTACGCAACTTACCATATTATGATGGGTTAGAAGATGTCAATTTATTTCTGGATAAATTTGAAAGGGATGTACCAGAGGAACATTGGTTCCAGGAACTAGACATCACATTGAGAGCTATTACCACTCCAAGAAACTCTCCTAGGTTGCAGATCGGAGATGCCTGGTAACATATAATCTTCAATATTGTTCTCTGAACTATTGGAATGAATGATGGTTTGGATCAAGCCAGATAACCATTTCAACTCTATTTTTACTCAAGACATGCATGAACACCCTCAGCTTTCTAAGGCTTTAGACCACTAATGTTCAATAGTTTGTATA
Organism: Pinus taeda; assembly: GCA_000404065.3. NCBI lineage: Eukaryota > Viridiplantae > Streptophyta > Pinopsida > Pinales > Pinaceae > Pinus > Pinus taeda. The sequence goes on along the minus strand of APFE030682881.1, from coordinate 32,662 downwards.
TTCAATGGATAGATGGAGAATACTAACCATACCGGTAGATGCATATATATAAACACATATGAATGGCTAGCTACAAGTAGTAAATGAAGAATACTGACCATACCGACAGATGCATATATAAAACACATATGAATGGCTAGCTACAAGCAGTAAAAGAAGCTTGCAAATCTAATTTATCAAAGCAGAGATAGGATGACAGTTATTTGGCCTTAGACACAAAAGAAACATGAACAACCTATTCAAGTGCAAGCTTAGAACAGAAGAGAAAAATGGACATTGAACATATAACAACAAAAGAATCTTATATTTTCTAGAATGAAGATGAGAAGCTTGAGTAGCAAAGTCTCAATAGTCTCAAGAAGTTGAACCCATATTACATCTTACTTTCAACTATTTATAGCTCTTTACAATGCTCCTAAGCTCTCAGAGGCTCGAAGTTGTCTTAATCTATCCTTCTTTTCTTTTCAAAAACCTGATGCCATGACTAGGCACGCATGGGCTCAGGGGTTTCTTCTTCTGACAGAAGAATAACCGCATTCAGAGATTTTGGGTAGTTTGTTGCGTTTTCTGGGCACTCTCTCGTGCTAGAGATGCCCCTCAATCATTCTATTTGTTCTGGCTTGTTGCACAAAAATTGTCACCTTGACATTTTGCAATTAGTGTGAGTCTATCATCACTCATACCTTCCCCCTTTGCAAGTCTTAAACCTTAGTTATTCATATCAAACCTTGAAAGTAAGAGAAAGACCTTAAAAATCTCTAAAACTATGGTTCTGCACTTTCTCTTAGCATTACCTGTGGTCCCACACCTATTAGTCATGTCCCTTGCGCACCTGACCACTCTGTATCTGTGTTATGGGTGCGGACCCCTGTAAAAGTTAAAAAGGCACAAGTACATTCTTAAAAACTCACTTTGAGTCATTTCTAGAAGCTTCTAGAGGGAATCTTGAGGTGGCAAGTTCGCTCCTTGCGGGTTCATGCATCCCATACCTTAAGGAGCTAACCACTTGATGTGAGGAGCTTATCCCTTTGAAGGGGGACTCTATCCCTTCAATGGTGGACCTATAACCTCCTTCCTTTGCACTATAAAATGAAGCATTGGGCTGGTTACTTGGGGAGGTTGAAAGTTGAATATTTTTTAGGGTAAATGCTGCTGGAACTTAGTCTTCCTAATTGCGCTTTTGAGATGAGAGATTACATACCTTTTGATCTCATTTGGAAGAGAGTGAGGCTTGTCAAAGTAGAGGAGATTCCTGTTTGGAACCCTGGGAAGAGCTTGTACAACATCAAGGCACCAAAGGTTGTAAAGTTCTTCTATTTCAAAAGTTAATACAATCAAGTTTATTTTTCTCAATAAGCTGTGTTTTATGGTTTATTTCATGGATTCCTTGATCACCATGATGAACATGATTTATTATATTAGCTATGCAGGTGTTATTTGATGTGCGCTTGTTTGTGATTGCAGGTTCTCAAAAGGAAACTCTTTCGGAGCTATTGGAGCGTGACTGCCACAAACTAGCGTTGGACTTAAGGTAGGGTCTAAACACCTCTTTAGTTTTTATTAATGAATCGCAATATGTTTAGAGAAAGGTAGATTTGCTTGTCCTGCTTGTTGCTAGATATTTGTTGATACTAGGGAGATCGGTCTTGTCCGCAAGAACGATTTATCCGGCCAACAAATTGGCAACTCCGCTGGGGAACTAGATTTGGTTTTTTAATTTTCCTTTGTCTTTGACTTGAGAAACTTGATTTTGTTTCTGGTTTTTGTTTGATGTGTGTGGGATTAGCTAGTTTTTAGGTCCTGGATTGTTTTTTGTTTTTTAGAAATTTTTAAGAGGAGCACACGTTTTGTTTATATTACAGTGCGGACCTCTCTGCATTGTTACTTTACTGCACAGAGTGGTAACGCATATGGTTTATTGGAAGCCTGCGGACCCTGTCAAAATTTTTGAGAAACCTAAAATCTTTTCGTCCAGTTAAGTTTAGGTTCTATTTATTACTTTTAGTCTCTGCCCAGATCTGCATATATCCTGTCAAAAGTCTCTCATGAGTAAGTTCCATTGGTGTTATGTTTTAGATGAATTTCTAGAAGTTTTGCATACCTGGATTGGTTTTCACTCGGCCTCTCTAGTGACTTAAAGATTAGAAGCCTAAGAAACCTTAGATCACCCTGGTATATTTTGTCTTCTTGATGAGTCTGGCTGGTTTGTGAAATCTTCCCTTCGTGAGAAATAGATTTCGTTTCTCTTTGCAAATCTTTGAACGAACTTGGTCATAAGTTGTGAATTTTATTTTTATAAAAGAAAACATAGCTGGGTGTTTTTTGATTGATTTGTTTTTCTGAACAAATTAATCCTTACTTTACTGAATAACTAAGTAAAACATCCTCAAAAACAATTGAAGCTTTTATTTCAATTAGGTTTTTAGAAGTTTTAGATCTCAAGATTAGTTTTTCATAGTTTTGAGTGTTTTCTAGAAATCATTGGTTCTCTTTTGAAAGAATTGTTTTCTGAGGTTTTGAGTGCTGAAAAGAAAAGGGATTTATTTTGTGAGCATAATTGGTAGTTTCTTTTTGAGTTTATGGAAAAAGACAAAAAGATTTTCTTTTCATTTATATGTTGAAGGAAAGATTTGTTTTTCAAGGAATTGCATTCTCAACTCTTCCTTTAGCTAGAGATTCATTGAAAAGAAAAACGAATTGTTTATCATCTTAGGTGCATTTTTAGTATTTTGGGAGTTGAGTCTTCACACCATCAAAGTTTCATCTCCATACCTATTGACTTAAGAAACAACCAATAAAAATAACGCTTAATTAAAATTCATCTAGCAATCTTTTTATTTCTAGGGCTCTTATCACCAATATAGCTTAGGCTAGTATCTTGGAGTAGGGAGTAGTTAACTCTCCAAGGTAGTTAACACAAACAAGTAGCTATATCTTGCGGTAGAAAATAAATCTAATTGTAATTGATATAATCTGGGAAGCTCCTCTTAAAGGAGTCAATCATGAGATCATGTCCGAACCTTTGAGACAATCAAGTCTGTCTCATTGGGAAAGATAGCAGATTTGCGCGTATTAAAAACGATAAACCTTGGATTAACCATTGTCGAGGAGCCTGGGGTCACTTGTTGGTAAACCTGAGATTAATCATGTCGAGGAGCCTTCAAGGGGATTAAGCTTTGTTACTCTGCCCCTGCGCGTATATCGAATCGTAGACTAT
>APFE030682881.1:14888-29411 GCA_000404065.3 Pinus taeda | reverse complement strand
TTGTATTTGTTACTGTTGGTGACCTTAGTGACCATAATCTTAAGATTCTTTCCTAAGGTGACGGTGAAGGACGGGTCTCACTGTACTTGGAGTAGACGTCAACTAGACTCACTTGGACTCTCTGGGGGGTTCTCTTCACTCGAGACGGTTTTGTGAAGAAACTTGTGCCAGTCTGTTTCATTAAGCAGGTTGTCGGGGTAACTGTTCCAACTGCCATTTCTGTATTGAATTCTGCGACGTTGGATTTCATCACCAACTAGTGTTTTCGGTACAGAAAGTTATTGTTTGTGTGTGGTTTGAACTCTTAGATTGTTAGGCGTGTGATTCAATTGTTTGGTTCTTTAGAGACTTTGGGTGGTTTTATTGAGATTTTATTTGTTTGCGTGTGAAGTAATTAAATATTTAATCGTGGTTGAATTACCGAGACAATCCCGTAAACCTCGGGGGCAGCCTCCCGAATATAACCAAGTCAGCTTGAAGGGCTAAGGGCTCTTGTAACACCTAGTGACAGTAGAGTTGGGTCACCAAAGGCTGGAGAATCATCTTTAATTATTCACCCTGATTATCAAGTTCCAGCAACAGAGTATATTTCTGAACCAATTTCATTTTTCGAAGTTACTGGTAGTATTTCTCCTACTAGTGAATTAATTGAGGAACTTGAAATTTCTAAACCTGAAACTGAACCTGCTACTACTCCATCCTCAGGATTTGCTTCTCCAACTTCTAGTGGTCCTGGTTCACCCAAGGTAGGAAGTGTCATTACCCAAAATCTTCCTTCTGGACTCATTTCTATTGAAGAACTTGTTAGTCCGGACGAAGATACAACTCTCCCTCAAAATCAACCAACTTTAGAACTTAGGGAGCGTGAATCAGTCTTCTACAGTCCTTTTAGAAATGACGCTTGGTACGTATCATTAACGAACTTTTTAGAAAATCCGGGTCTTGCTTCTTCACCACCTCGTATTCCTTTTCATCCTACGCCCAGAGGTTATTATCCTCCTTCGAATATGTCAAAACGGCCATCCATGTTTTCCCAAACACCAGAAACATTTTTATATGGCGTTCCTTTTGTTCCTTCTGGGTATCAGTCACTTTCTGGTACTTTTTCAAGAGCGTCTCCTCAACCCATTGAACATGGGGTATCAACTGGTAATAATGGAACTCAACCGTTGAGTGTAGAAGAAATTCTTATGATGTCTGGTGCTATTCCAAATCCACAACCTCAAGGTAGTCAGTTACAACCTGGAGGGCAACCTCAAGGTAGCCAGTTACCACCTGGGGGGCAACCTCAAGGTGCTCAATTACCGCCTGGGAGGCAACCTCAAGGTAGTCAAATACCGCATGGGGGGCAACCTCAAGGACAGTACATACCTGAAGGTCAACCCCAGACTCAGTATATACCTCAAGGTCAACCCAAGTATCAATATATACCTCAAGTTCAACACTAGTTTCAGTACGTGCCTCAAGGTTATCAACCTCAAGGTCAGTACCCAACTCAAGGTTTCCAACCACCTTCTGGTCAACCATTTGTACAAGGAACTGGAAATGTACCTTTCAATTATCAACCCTACACTCAACCTGGTTATGGTCCTCAATATGCTCAACCTTTTATGGGTCCATACCCCAGAATGAACGTGGTGTGGGATTCATCTCAAAAAACTTTGCAACCCAATGTGCAGTTATCAACTCAACCTGGAAAACCTTTGGTTTCTGGTCCAACCCAGCAACCTGTCCAGCCTACTATTAAAACTTCTGCACCTGGTGTAGTTCATCAGTCTGGGCCTAGTTCGCCTCGAACTCCGCCTCAAACGACTGCTGCAACTGCTGTAGCTTCTGTTCAATCTACCCCACCTACTCCTGGAGTATTGACAGCTCCGGTTTCTGTTGTTCCTATATCAACTCCTCAGACCTCTTTACTCCAGTCCGGACCTACAATTCAGACTTCGATTCAGATGCCTGTAGGACAACCTGGTCCAAGTACAGTTGTCACAAGTCAACTGCAATTCACTTATCAACCGTACCTAGGACAGTATAAATATGGTCCTGCTGTTCAAAACCCAGTTTATCAGTATCAACCATACCCTGGATATACTTATCAGCAACCTCAACAACCCCAGTTTGGTCCAGTTAATCCTGGTTTTCCGGGAGGATATAATATTCCTAATGCAAATCCAATTCTAGGTTATCCTGGATATCCTCCTCCTGGAGCTGGTCTTGTGACCCAAGGTTTTTGAGACCCTAACCGTCAGTCACCATTTATTGCAACTTTGGATTTACCTGATTTGTCGCGCCTTACGAACGATCCAATTTACTATCTTCCATATTTTCCGCCAATGCCTAATAAGTTGCCCAGTGATATCCTGAATTTTGAGGGTAAGCCAGGAGAAGATCCGTCAAATCATGTGATGACTTATCACCTCTGGTGTGCATCCAATTCCATTATAGATTATTCAATTCGCTTACATCTTTCTCAACGCACTCTACTTGGTCTCGCGGCCAAGTGGTACATTGAGTTACCACGAAGCTCTGTTTATAATTTTAGTCAGTTAGACACTTCATTCTTAACTCATTTTCAGTTGCCTATGATATATGACAATGGCACGGAATTATTAACTTCATTAAAACAGTCAATGTCCACATATATCTCAGATCATATTCATGAATGGCGACGTCGACGACGTTTAGTGAAAGTTTTTATCCCAGATCAAATTTTGGCAGAATGGTTTGTTAAATCATTATTACCTAAAATCACTGAGGATGTAGCTAAGGCAGGAGTTGTTACTGAAGAGCAATTAATTGCTCAGGCTCAGTACCTTGACCTTGTTTATACGCAGTCGGGTACTTTACACACAAAAAATCCCTGATCTTCCGAAACAAAATCAAATAACTGTAGCTCCTTCAGGATCTCATGCCGTTGATGGTATGATTGGTTCAGTTAGCACCAAGAGTAAGAAGAAATCTGCAAAGAATTCTTCTCCTATTATAACTTTACCAGATTCCCCGACAGGAGAATCTTCCGCTGAAATTCCTGCCGATATTCATGTCGTAAAATCATCTACGGCCAAATCAAAATCCGGCGGTAAAAAGAAAGGGAAGAAGAAAAATAAATAAAACTCAAAAGAGAAACCAAATAAAAATGAACGTACCGATGAGAAACGTAAACCTCGCTATCCTTGTCTCATTTGTGACGAGGAGCATTTTACAAGAGACTAGCCACATCGAGCTGAGGTTTCAAAAATCGTCAAAGGTTTTCAAATGCCTATTGTCTTGAAGGATCCTTTTCCTAATCAAGATAGTAAGATTATAGGTTCTTCCTCAAATGCCTCAGAAGAACCAATTATGATGATGTCCCATGTCAAGATTGCGACGCGATCGCAAGATTATGGTAGTAAGAATCTTGTTGGTGGTAAGGAAGTAGAATCTTCTAATTCAAACCTATCAACTTCAACTCCTTCTAGTTCTGATCCGCTGCAGATCGAGAAACCTAACCCAGACTTAGTAATCAAACCGCCTGCTAAAGGTATACTTCGGAAGTCAGCTTTCAATCCGCATGCGAGAGCTCCTCAGAACTATAACATTGTTGAAGATTTAGCTATTTCCCCTTGAGAAATGTCGGTTTTGGAGGTGCTGCAATCATGCCCAGCACAGCGTAAATTGCTATTGTCTGCTATAGGATTTGTTGATATTTAGGATTCCAACCTTATAATCTTCAATTTAGAGAATAGTACACCTCACCTACCTCATCAAATGGCTTTCCAGATCCCAGTGTTAGTAAAAAACAGACCTTGCTTTCAGACTGTGATTGATGAGGGAGCTTCTACGTGTATTATGTCGATCCAGTGTTGGAGATCACTTGGTTCTCCAACACTCAGTCAATCCCTGACGATTCTAAAGGCTTTTGATGGCCGAGGGTTTCATCCTTTTGGAATTTTGTAGGATTTACCTATAGGGATTGAAGGAAAAATTGTAAATCTAGATGTGGAAGTGGTTGATGCCCCCTAGATTACAACCTTCTTTTGTGTCGCAGTTGGTCTTACGCTATGACTGTTGTTGTTTCATCGGCCTTTCAACTTATCAAGTTTCCTCTTAATGGAAATATCATTACAATAGACCAGTTAACTTATTTTTCATCCGACCCAGCCTCTTCTGATATTATTCAACATGTCAGTAAAATAGCTATCCCTTACAAGGATGTTGGGGTAGGTTTGATTAAAGGTTCTGGTTTACTAGGAACTTTTTCATTTCCACCTCCTAACATATCGCCTTATTTTGCAACTATTCATATGATTTGATCGAACACTATTTCTTTTGATGATCCTTGGATCGTACCTTCCAATTCTGAGGTGTAATCGTTTGGTGATGCAATGCCTTCGAGTCCCTTTGAAGTTGCATATCAGGCTGTACAGTCGTTTTCCGACTCTTGTTCAACCAAATCTGATCCAATGAATGTGGTCCATGGGGAATCACTTTCAATATCAACCTTAGATTCAACAACTCTTTCTGATCCTGTTCATACTAATGAGCAGATTTGTGAGCTTTTGTCTGTTAATGATTTACCATGCAAGGATCTTCATCATCGATCTTCGTTTTACCTGAGCTTGATCATTTTGAAAATGATTTCTCATCTATTTTTACCACTGATTACGTCAAAGAACCACAGAATCCATTCCAACATCTTGATTTTTAGTTGAATTTGGGAAATATTTCTCGAACGGTTCCTATTGACATTTCAATGAAACATGGAATTATTGAAAACATTCATATAGGTGCTTCCGGTATGGACGAGGAAATCCAAACTTATAAATCCCTATTTCAATAATTCTGCGACGTGTTTGCCTGGTCATATGAATAAATTCCAGGAATTGATCCATCAATTGTTGTCCATGAAATTAAAATTTATCTGGATGCTAAACTTGTCCGGCAATGTTTGCGTCAGATACATCCAAGAAAAACTGCTACTATTAAAGCTAAAGTTGAGAAATTACTTCGAGCAGGTTTCATTTATCCAATTCCCTTAACAGATTGGGTATCAAATATTGTTCCTGTTAAAAAAAAGCAAGGAATGATAAGAATATGCATCGATTATAGGGATATTAATCGAGCTTGTCCTAAAGACAATTATCCAACCCCCTATATCGATCAAATTATTGATGATTTTGTCGGTATTGAAATGTTCTCCTTTATGGATGGTTTTTCTGGTTACAATCAAATCAACATACTCCTTGTTGATCAACCTAAAACGACTTTCATTTGTCCATGGGGAACATTTACTTACTGGAAATTGCCTTTTGGATTAAATAACGACGGAGCAACTTTTCAAAGGGCTATGTCTTACGCATTTCATGACATCAAGCACATTGTGCAGCCTTATCTCAATGATTTACCTGCTCATTCATTACATAGAGCCGATCATCTCACCCATTTACGAGAAATATTTATGAGATGTAGGCATTATCGAATTAGGTTGTATCCACACAAATGTGTTTTCTGTATAGAAACGGGTCGTTTACTGGGATTTTTTGTCTCAAAAGTTGGCATTCGTGTCGATCCCTCGAAGGTTGAAGCTATTGTAAAATTACCTCCACCTTCGACTCTTCACCAACTCCAAAGTTTGCAAGGGAAAGCAAACTTTTTATGTCGTTTCATTCCTAGCTACACCGAGATAACGAAAGGTTTTACCAAGTTGCTGAAACAAAATACTCCATTCTTTCGGGATGAGATAGCTAATAAATCTTTTGATGCACTTAAACACGCATTGACCCATGCACCGTTATTACATCCTCCCAACTACAACCAGGATTATTGTTTGTACCTCGTCGCTTCTCATTCCACCATTGGGATGGTTTTAGTTCAGGAAGATGAATTCGACAATGAACATGTGATTTAATATCTTAGTCGAACTTTGAATCCGACTGAGCTTAAATATTCGCATGTGGAGAAATTGGCCTTGACAGCTATTCAAGTTGTCCAAAGATTTTGTCACTACATCTTATTACGTAAAACCACGGTAATTTCTGACTATAACCCTATGACATATATTTTGACCAAACAATTGCTAGGGGACAAGTATTCCAAATGGATATTTATCCTGTAGGAATTTGACTTGGAATTTGAAAAATCCAAGATAAAGAAATATTTGGTTTTTGCGAAACTCATGTGTGATTTCCTGCGTACTGACATTGAAACTATGGCGGAAGAACCCATTGCAGATGAATCCTTGTTTCTTATCAGTACTCATGATCCATGGTATGGAGATATAATTGTCTATCTACAAACCCAATATTTTGGACATGAAATCTCATGATCTCAGCAAAGGAAAATACGTTTCCAATCCCAACAATACAATATTATTGGAGATACACTATATCGTTGTGGGGCGGATTCTATTTTCCGACGTTGTATAACTCATGAAGAAGCTGAAAAGGTTCTAAATGACTATCACTCTAGATCATGTGGCGGTCATATGTCTGGGTATGCCACCACCCAAAAGATATTGCGCGCTGGTTATTTCTGGCCATCCTTATTTAAAGATTGTATCAATGCAGTCTGGAAATGCAAAAACTACCAAATTTTTTATCGTAAGATGCATGCTCCACCTTCTCCTCTCCACCCTATATTTGTCATTGGTCCTTTTGCAAAGTGGGGTATTGACTTTATCACATGTAACCCTCACTCAGCCAGGGGGCATGCGTATATAATTGGTAGATTCGGTGTTCCTCAAGCTATTATTACTGATCATGGAATTCATTTTCGAAACATCATGATGACTGAACTAACAGATCATCTTGGCCTGCGTCACGATAGTTCTACCCCATATTACCCATAGGCTAATGGTCTGGTTGAAGCAATCAATAAAGTTCTAGTCACTATGATCCAACGAATCATTGGTATTCATCGGTCGAATTGGCATAACATGTTATTTTCATCTCTTTGGGCATATTGAACCTCAGTAAAAACATCAACTGGTTTCACTCCTTTTCAACTAGTTACGAGTTGGAAGCAGTGTTACCCATTGAATGTGAAATTTCGTCATTGCAAACAGCCATAGAATTACTCCCAGCCACTTCCAAAGCAGAGAAACGGTTGTTTTACTTAGCTCAGCTAGATGAGAATCAACATGATGCTACATTAGCAATCGAGACTCATGCAAAACGAATAAAAGATCAATACGACCGAAATGTTACACCTCGTAATTTTTCAGAAGGAGACCTAGTTTTACTATACGATCAAGCAAATGATAAGCTAGGGGCTGGAAAATTTGTACCTATGTGGCATGGTCCTTATGTTGTCAAGCGAAAATCTAGCAAAAGGGGCCTACGAATTGGTAGATTTTGACGGTGTCTCTTTGGGTAAACCCAGAAATGGGCTTTACCTGAAAAGATATTATGCTTAAAATTTGGTGTGGAGATTTTTGATAGAATAGTTTCTTTCTAGTTGGTGTGTTTTAGATTAGAAAGTGTGCCTAGTTTAAAGAGTTTTTTTATCATTATTCCTTCTTATCTTGATTTTACTCTTGATATTGTAGATGTTGACGTCTCTTCAAACATACATTGGTTTTGCTGATGGTGCTTGTCGTAATACACGGAACATTTCTTCCGCAACTTGGGTTATCTATTCACCCTTTGACGAGTTAGTATCTATGCATGGGGTAAGCCTCGGTCAAACAACAAATAACATTGCAGAGTATAGTGCAGTGATTGAATTATTATCTGAATCCATCTCATTTGGGATTCAGAGTTTGATTGCTAGGTTAGATTCTGAACTTTTTGTATTATAGCTTAACAGGGTTTATGCCATTAGAAATCCAGTGTTATTAAGATTATTTTTGAGATTTTTTCTCTTGGAATGTGAATTTGAATACATTGAATATCAACATATTCCAAGATATTTAAATACATTAGTAGATGCAGTTTCTTTTCGAATGTTAAATAGACATTTGCAATAATCAAGACAGTAAATTTAAAAACATTCCATAAACATGTTTTACAAGATATCCAGTAATAGTGATATATCATAGCATAGAAGTGTGTCAAATCTACATTGTCTTCGATCATAGGTTGAAAAACACCTTATGATCAACAAAAATGATAGTACAAAAAGATATAAAATGTCGTATGAGTCTCCAAAAGCGATCATCATATCCCTGATGATGATCACGATAAGGAACCACTGCTTGGGCCACCCTATAAAGGAACCTCCTAAAAGGTCCTAGGACCCCAATCACATAGCACTGTAACCTAAGTGGAATATCATCTATACTAGTCTCTAGAATATCTATTTTCAAACACTCTAGATGATGCTCCAATTCAGTCAGGGTCTCTGTTGATTGGTCTTATGGGGTTGGTGCTACTATAGCTGGGTGTCTTCTCTCATAGGGCTAGAGAGCGGCTAGTCGTCGTGGACCCACATCTGCATTTAAAACTTTTTACTCTCGGTTTTGGATGATTTTTAAAACAAAAAAAATTAGTTTAAAATTTAGAAAATGTTGAAAATGATTTTACCTAAATCATCCCATTGCTCTCCTGGTGGAAGAGCCATGTATGGATCACCACGATAATCCGTCCCAGCATATGGAAAGTCCTGAATCATGAAAAGTTGGTTCCTCAACCAACAAAAATACTCAGGTGGAAATCGGACAACCTCTGTACCCTCATCAGGATGACGAGCCATCACTGCAACCCAATGCATAATCCTAGGCTCTCGAGGAAGTCTAGCTTCAACGGAAAGTTGTTGTGGGACCAACATAGGGACCCTCTCTAGGCCAAAGCTCACAACCAAGAAACCATATCCAAAGTTTTTTAATTGTTCGTTCTTTGCTCTAGTCAGTTGGCCTTTTACATTTGCCAACACAACATCGCACCAGTTGAAGATGGTGCCTCGGTAAGTGTCTAGTGCAATTCGCATTTGGGATATGGTAGCTACATGCAATTCTATGCTCCCACATAGTCCGGTGATAGTAAATGTGATCACTTTAAGTTCAGGATGGGAGATAGTCTTAATATCTATCCGTTTGTCCTCAGTTTGGTCATTACAAAACTCTAGTCAGAGACTAGCAACAGACTGGCCACCTGGCCTAGTCCCGAATAGAAATAAGTCAAGAAATAAATGTCCTCTAGCTCGATTTCAAGCCGGTGGCCACCAATTATGAAACATTGGTCATGTGTGCTCCACCTGTCTACCAGCCATTGCAGAAAGTCTACCTGAGCCCTCATGCCAAGTATGGCACAGAATTTAAATAGTTCGCATACTTTTAATGCCCGTACTGTAGGTGGATGAATTAATGCAGCAAGATCCACATCTTCGTGCTCCCGTTCCCACCAAATGAGCATTTTGTATATCCTACATTGAAAAAAAGGTGAATTAGAATATTTTAGTTCAAAATTTTCGGGTGGAAATGAAAATTTTGACATTTTAACTTATTTCGCAGGGTTTGCACCCGCTAGTTAGGGACACTGCATAGGTCCGCACTTATCCTGAAGAGCAGGTGTGGGACCCCGACTTTTTTCTTTGTACGAAAAAGTCGTGGTCTGCAGGGGCCACATGTTACACCTGTGGACCCCTGCGAGCGGTTTTTTAAACAAAATTTTCCTTTAAAAAACAATTTTTAAAGCCCTAAAAGGAAAATTAAATGATTGAAATGCAAGATAGGGATGATGTGGATTACCTGGAGCTGACGGTTTTCGATTCCAACGGTCCGATTTTCCACAATATTCACAGGAAGTTTCTTACCCAAAAGCTGTTACTTCTCACTCTGAAGTCAAACGGTAAAAGTGAATTTACAAAAGCCCTTTTTATAAGATTTTTTGAATAAATGAATTTTTAATTTGTTTATTTTTCACTTTAAAAAGGTAACTTTTGATGCATTTTTACTAATTTTAAATAGGTATGAGTAATGTTTTGAGATTTTGTGCAGAATATTGGATTTTCAGATTGATCATCTTCAACAAAGAGCATAATTGTTCACTTTTTTGGACTTTTCCAAAATTTACGAAAAAGCGAAACATAGGAGTCCTCTTCAAGCTCTTTTCTGACTTGTAAAATATGAAATGATTGCCAAGTTTTTTCTTTTTAAGCTCGTTAAAGCGAAATTAAAAGGACAGTCTACTTACAACTCTTTTCTAACCATATAAACATGAAAATATTGCCGGACTTTTGTCGTTTCAAGTTCGATATTGGCTATAAAACAACATGTTTTCGATCGCTTTTTTTACTTTTTCAGATTGAAGGCACTAATTATGAAAATTACTCCTTGATTGTAATGGTCAAGCGGTTCTCTCAAGTATCATTTTATACTTTTTCGAGCTTGGGGGACAAAAATTTACGAAATAGGACAACCATGGAGTTTTCTTAAGTTTTTCTTCTGACTCCCTAAAATTGAAAAACACCGAGTTTTTCCTATACTGGACTCGTTAAAGTTCAACAGTAAAGAACCTATTCAATTTTAAACAGGAACGGACCACTCCTTCTTAGGTTTTGAATTTTAAACTAAGTTGGACTCATTTGAAGGATGAGCTTATAATCAAGCAAATGTTATCCTCCTCAAGCTTGTCAAAAATAAAGAGGTACTTGCTAAAAATGGTGAGGGAAAATAGAGAAAAATAAACCTATTTGTTATACTTTATGTTTAGAAAAGCAGTTAACAACTCTTGAACATGACACTTTTTGTTCACCTGGGTTGGCAAATCCTTTGCCTAATAGTTAATCAAACCATATTGAAAGTATTTAGCCGGTTTTTGGGTATTAGCTTTGGGTCAATTGCCACCATACCATCTACAGTGCTGTTATGTGTTCAAGAGGTCAGTTCAAATAAGCCATTCATTTGCAAAATATCTATCATCCATCCTGACCATCCCTGAGTTAGTCCTTGCCAAATAGATTTCTTCAAAACTTGATCTATGATTTCGTGTTGTGGGCTTGCCAATGACGAATCACTTTCTATCGACTCCAACTCATTATCTAGAAAGATGATCCAGAAATCGTCAGTACCTTGGAAGTTTCATGCCTTAATGGCAGGTTTCTCGCCTTTGACGACGAGTTGCATAATTGACCTTCGATCAAAGGATTATGTGACGTGTTCGACATCAACTCATTTATTTACATTTCATGGATTGTACTGAGTACTTTGAGGGCCATTGACATTACTGGTGGTTTCTCTCACACTTGTTAACAGTTCACATCATTGACTGGTAATCAAGTGGTTTCTACCATGTTCGACTTCGACACATTCATTCACATGGATAGAATTGTACTAGTTCGAGAAGAAGAAATCAAGACCCTGGATCTAGTTTCCACCATCCAGGCTACAAGGAATTTTGTTATTCATTATACAGTGGATTATTCATAAACAGATGGTTGCGCCCATATTGTCTCTACATATGTCTATACTTGTGATGTATTACAAAATCATTCCTGTATCAGAGCAATTTAGATAGTTTTCTAGTCAGTTTTGATCTGAGTATGGGAATTCCTACCTCAGCGATGATATGTTCATATATATATATATATATATAATATATATATATATATTATATTATAATATATAAATAATTATTAATATATTGCATTTGAATGTTTTTTACATGTTCCGACCGGGGTGTCCACAAGAGGATCCCTGAAATGATAAAGTAATTCACTCTTCTTAGATGACAAAAGTTGTCCTCATCTATTATAGACTTCGCACTTTAGAGGCCAATCTATTGCAAAAAAATTGTCACCTTGACATTCTGCAATCTGTGTGAGTCTATCACCACTCATACCTTCCTCCTTTACAACTCTTAATCCTCAGCTCTTCATATCAAGCCTTGAAAATAAGACAGAGTCCTTAAAAATCTCTAAAAATCTAGTTCTGCACTTTCTCTAAGTATTACATGTGGTCCCACACCTAATGGTCATGTCCCCTGGACACCTGACCGCTCTGTCTTTGTGTTATGGGTGTGGACCCCTGTAAAAGTTAAAAAGGCATAAGTACATTCTTAAAAACTCACTTTGAGTCATTTCTGGAAGCTTCTAGAAGGAATCTTGAGGTGGCAATTTCGCTCTTTAAAGGTTCGTGCATCCCATACCTTAAGGAGTAAACCCCTTGATGTGAGGAGCTTATCCCTTTGAGAGAGGACTCTATCCCTTCAATGGTGGACCTGTAACCTCCTTCCTTTGCACTATAAAATGAAGCATTGGGCTAGTTACTTGAGAGGTTGAAAGGTGAATATTTTTGAGGTGAAATGTTGTTGGAACTTAGTCTTCCTAATTTAGCTTTTTAGAGGAGAGATTACATACCTTTTTGATTTCATTTGGAAGAGAGTGAGGCTTGTCAAAGTAGAGGAGATTCCTGTTTGGACCCTGGGAAGGGCTTGTACAACATCAAGGCACCAAAGGTTGTAATGTTCGTCTATTTCAAAGTTAATACAATCAAGTTTATTTTTCTCAATAAGATGTATTTTATGGTTTATTTCATGGATTCCTTGATCACCATGATGAACATGATTTATTATGTTAGCCTTCCAGGTGTTATTTCATGTGTTCTTATTTGTCATTGCAGGTTCTTAAAAGGAAACTCTTTCAGACGGTTGGAGAATGGCTATCACAAACTAGTGTTGGACTTAAGGTAGGATCTAAACACCTCTTTAGTTTTTATTAATGAATCGCAATATGTTTAGAGAAAGGTAGATTTGCTTGTCCTCCTTGTTGCTAGATATATGTTGATACTAGGGAGATCGGCCTTATCCGCAAGATCGATTTATTCGGCCAACAAGACCGATGAAAGGGATGACACCACTGAAGAGTTAGGAAACTGAACTAATTTGAATTACAGAGAATGTAACTTACTGAGATAAGACAAGAGAGAACACGCCATACGTCCTTTGTCACCTAGTCTAAAGAGGGAATTTAATTTGTAAAGAGGCTTTTCACAGGAGACTGGTTGATTGAATAAACCAATGCGACTCCTACCCTCCTCCTTTGTTGCATCCCCACATTGGCACTTCCATCCTTTTTGTAGTAAGAGTTTAATTTAAAGCACCTGTGTGACCTTTTTGTTATCCACTAGTCCCTCAAAAAATATTTGGCAGACATTTTCACCCATAAACCCTTGAGTTCGTGAAAAAAAATAAGAGCACGCTACTAAAAGCCTAAGTAATAATCACATTATATTAAATACAACTACAATTTGTATAAGCTATGGTAGAGAGTGATCATAAAAAATTATGTATGAACATATTTATAACTTTTTTCTTAATAGAAATCCATGGAGTCGTTTGACAGTTAAGCAAGAGTCGATGGATATTGAACACATCAGACAAAGTCGATTGAAAATTAAGTAGGAGACGATGGAGAGATCTTATGGTCAACGATTATTCAATTGTCTAGCATTGAACGATGCCGAACAGTGTAGAGTGGCAACTTAGGGGAGTTCTTCCAAGAGGAACACCTTACGTCGTAAAAATATTTCAATTTCTTGCATAATTTAGAAAGTTTCAATGCACGAATTAAACAAACTATTTGAATATCCCCTCTAACACATGCACACACATATATAATTGACCATAGTAAACTATTTCAATGTCAAGAAAGAAGTAGTTAGAAGTCAGAAAATTTAGTTAGTTCCTAATAAAAGAGAAATACACAATTTATTCAATTTTTAATTTAAAATTGATATATGACATTTAAAAATATTAATTAAAAAAATTGAATGTGTCTCATAAATAAAATATTACAATATGAAAAGTTAAGCAATATGGAAATGTAAAAATACATTAATGAGAAAAACACAATTTAATATAAACAATGTGGTTCATACATAAAATATTGCAATGCCCATGTTAAATGAAATATCTCAATTTCAACCATTCATATATGTATATATTAAAAATAAGTTAAAAAAAGTAAATTCTCATGGTTGAAACATTTCGAGTAGTCTTATTATTTTACATTTTGAAAGCTATGTTGGAATTGAAAGTATAAGTTATGTATTTTGCACTTTTGAAAGAAGTTATGTATTTTGTACTTTTGAAATGTTAGTTGGAATTGAAAATTTAGTCTATACAGATGTGGATGGAAATTTCCAAGACATTGTATCCATTTATACATTCAAAAATACAATTTGAATAATAAAAAATTACACGTGATATGTGTCTAATAAATCTTCAAACTAAAAAAATTATATAATATATATATATATGATTTTTTTTAATTTTCTCAAAAATTTAAATATCCATAAAATTAACCTATATTACAATAACCCTATTTTAAAATCCATATAGCTTTAATCCACAAATCTCTTAATAGCCATGAAATTTTAATAAACAAATCCTATTGCCAACCTTGATATAAGGAGTGACAATTTTGAAAATTTAGAGCTAGGGACCATTTACCTCAAGTGAAAGGACTTGGTGCCGAGCATCCATACTATGAGTCTTGTGGTTGTAGAGGAAACAAGTAGCCTCCTTGTTTACAAAGAAACAATGAACATGAGTATCAAAGGGTATATATAAACTTTGAGAAATTTATTTAATGATATATTTTATAAAA
>APFE030682881.1:2321-13616 GCA_000404065.3 Pinus taeda | reverse complement strand
TTTTTAATAAATACCATTCATAATATCGAAGAAATAATAAATAAAATCTATTTACATAATAAAATTTAAGTATTACCAATAATTAAAATTATATATATATATGCCATGCATAAGTACAGGAGATAAGATAGATTCAGATGATAATGTATTTCATTAACAATGCAAAAACTAATACGTAACTAACCTATTAGAAATCTCATTACTTCAAAGATGTCATCCAACCGATTTATTTATAATTTGAGTAGCCAACAACATGGATAACCAGTAACCACTCTTAAATGACATTAATCAATCAGGCCCAAGTATCTATACAATTCACCTAACGATTTCGTTACAAGTACAGCATCAGCAGATGCATTTTTCACTTTGTACCCTTCATCTCCATATCCTTTTGGCAAAAGGGATTTTTACCCTACAAAACGTATGATTTATATTGGATTGAAAATAAAACTGTAAAAAATAATGTTATATCAATAGAGAAAGTATAACTTATAACATATTATTAAAATGAGAGTTAAATTATATTAATACATCAACTAATATCAATATGAAGTGATTGAAGTCACAGTAATTTATCTATAACATGAAATGCGATACTAATATTCATTCACAAAAATTTGATAACAAGATTATGATACTACAATTTATGATACTACTAAAAACCATAAGGGAAAAAATTTTAACGCTAAAAGATGTTGAAGTCTAACTAGTTGGAGGAATTGTTTGGAAAGTTATGGAAATTCCAATCATATTTGAAGAAAATGAGGGAAGGATTTTTCTAAATTCAAGTTATAGTTGTTAAAATTCAAAATTTTAGGTGTCGATAGTGCTGAATCCATTTCCACCACCAAAAACACGATTCGAACACTGTTTCTACAAGATTTTTTGAAATAATCCCTGAAAGATAAAAAATAGCGCCATCAATTTTGTGCCACCACAAAACCCATTTTCAACTTTATGAATTTCGTAGATCATGAAAACCACCAAAAATGCATGTGCCAGAGTAAAAAAAATCACGTTAAGGATCAAGACTTAATCTAACAAGGACTGCAGGAAGTGACAATCCCTGCCAATTTGATGAGAGAACCTGACAACACAGAGTCAAGCAATCAACATTACAAGTATTCTACAATTGTAGCGCACTTTATCTATTTATATGGTCTATTCTACAACTGTATCGCGTAATGATGGGCGTATATTTATATTTATAATGCTGCTCGTATTTCACTGCAGCAGTAATTCTTCTACAATTGTAACGCATTTTATCTATTTATATGGTCTATTCTACAACTGTATCGGGTAATGCTGGTCATATATTTATAACGCTGGTTGTATTTCACTGCAGCAGTTCAGTGTCCTAGTTTTGTCATTCATGTTAAAATTTAAATACAACATTTTTAGTATATTCAAGTAAAAGTTTGATACATGAAAATTATATTCAAGGGAAGACATGACTAATGATGGTCCCCAGCCATCCATTTGTATTGGTAGGTTTCTATTATTAGGCCGATAGGCCTTTCCTTTGAAAGGGACCTTCGTCGTCCTTTTCATTCTCCCGCTGACACGTGGCGTCGGGTCCCCTTCGTCCTCGTGCTAACAGCTG
Organism: Pinus taeda; assembly: GCA_000404065.3. Classification (NCBI taxonomy): domain Eukaryota; kingdom Viridiplantae; phylum Streptophyta; class Pinopsida; order Pinales; family Pinaceae; genus Pinus; species Pinus taeda. The sequence goes on along the minus strand of APFE030682881.1, from coordinate 12,013 downwards.
GCGTCGGGCCGCATAACACCGGGCGTTGGGCATAACCGCAGAGTGCATGGATATCCGATGAATAATTCCGATTTTTCGCCCGGGCGGCATAACACCTGGCATCGGGCGTAACCGCAGAGTGCATGGATATCCGATGAATAATTCCGATTTTTCGCCCGCCATTGCCATCTTCTGCGAACCTTTCTGATCACATTCTGTCTCAAATAGCTCCCAATCAGACAGAGCTGCCGCCATGAATCTTGAAAGCAAGTCTTTCCTCAGATGCCCTTCAGAGATTTCACCTCTCCTGGAATGAATAATGTCCATGGCAAATTCGTTCACTTCATTTATGGCTTCTCTTAACTGCCTCTCAGAACCGATCATTACAGGTTCCCGTCACAGCAGTCTTCGTGAAGCTTCTTTGAAGGTAGATTTTTGCTTTCGATTTGTGCATATTTTCGCTTACGCCAGGGTTTTCTCCTCCTCATCGCTAGGGTAACAACCCGAGGGTTTGCTGGCGAGTTTCACTCAATGTGTTTTAGTTTGCTGGAGGATCGGAGCAACTCTAGGCTCCCACTTGAGTTTTTCCTTCAACAACAGACCCAGGCCAAAGTTAACAGTTAACCATAACACTCACGTTGAAGAATCTGGTCTATCGGTAGCTATGGAAAGGTAACCGTCTACCAACTTTAACCGAACTCCTTACCCGGCTCTCTTACTGTACGGCGTTGATGCGTTGATTAAGGGCTTTTATTAACTTTTCATTCTTTTCTGTTTTACTGTGAGGGTTAGGGTTTTCTCTTACGACTGGAGCGGATTCGACTCATTGCTCAAAGGTACATTATTCTTTTTGATATAGATAAAAATTCAAAAGTCCAATGAAAAGTTTAATTCTCTTTACCTACAATAACACTTCTCATGTTTTCTTTGCTTTTTTTCCTTTCGATTATCTGATCAGCGCGGGGATTATTTGTTGGTTGCAGAATCCACACAGATTGATTGAGCACTTTTTAACATGTAAGAGCAGGCTTCGATTCCTTAGCTCTTCGGCAACCCCAACCAGGTTCCTGATTTTATTTTAACATTTCCCTCATTTCCTCCTTCCAAGTTCAGTTGGGACCGGTCTGGAATATATATATTTTGAAGGGGCAGTTCCCATGATCCTAGATAATTTGAGGACACCGGGTTGTATATCATGCTGGGAGCTTGGGGACTGGTGGGTAAATGCCTAAACGAGCGTTGCTCTAACTTGCACTCCACATCTTATTCACTTCCGCGATTTCTGTTTGGATGCTGTATTATGAAATTTAAATTTCATATTTTTGATATCGTGATTGCCAGTCGAATATTTATTTCTCCTTTAATGTTTCATCATTCATGTTTTTGGGTGAATACCATATATATAAATATTATTGATATCCCCTGAATTTTGGAGGTGTGCATTCCATTTTTTGAATATTTGCTCTCCCTACCCGCTTTTTCCTCTGTTCCTGAAGCCAATGCAATGTAGATTATTAGTGCTGCAGACGTTATGTGATATCTCTTTTCCAGATGGGCTCTGAGAGTGCCTTGGGAATCATACATGGTTTTGTATTTATTGTATTCAATATAATTGTGTTTTGTTTTGATGCCTCCGAGATAATTTTTCTGTACGATATAAACAGGCAGAAAATGTTATTAAATTATTGAACCTGACGTAGCCTGATTCATTTTCTTTCTTAGCAGAGTAGTCTTCTGACTTGTTTGGCGACTTAAGTGGAGTTGAACTACCGAGGCAGCAAAGCAGAGAATTGGTGTTTTGGACTTGACTGGATACAAGTGACATGGTGTTTTTGTTAGTTTCGGAAAAGTTATGTATTCAGATCGTTTGTACTTTATGTATCCTTTATGGATTCTGTTCTCGGCATGTGCTTAGCTTTGGCAGCATTGTAACTTACATTATAAGGATTAATTTCATTCTTTTTGAAGACAGTTTGCTCCATATTTATTAATATGTAGGCCTACCAATATATTCATATCCACTGAAATTTTGGTCTCCTGTACGTACTCCATGCTTTCTGTTCATTTTCTTAGCTTTCGCAGCAATATAGGTGACATTGCAAGGATAGACTTTATTAGATTTCTCCCTTACATTTTTTATCGGCTTACAAAGGAACTTTTTTGACCTCGTTCAGGAAAAGCAACTGACATAATTCAGGCTTTCAGTCTTAAGAATAATTTTTATACAAGTAAATCATGGTTGACTTTCATAAAATGATGTTTGGACAGAGCAAAGTAGAATGGTTTCCATGTAGAAGTAGGCTACAAAACACTCCAGGGATAGTCATGATGTCAAAGTAAAGCATGACTGCAAGACACAAATGAATGTATTTTCTGTTGGTTTGTTTTTGTATTCTTCTGTATACTTTTCACCACTTTACCGGTAGATATAGTAGATTTAACCATTTTACTACATAGTCTGTTTAAACTAAATTCAACCTAAAATATGCTGGCTAACCCTGAAATCAGAGATTAATTAAATAGTTTCTGTTATGTGTGAATGAACATTGTTGCCTCATGCGATTGTGGATTGTGGTCTGAAATTTAGTAAAATCGTTTAATATCGGAGTTAAATTGTACTGTATGCAAGTGGGTATTATTCTTGAACAAGTGTGTTGTATTTTGTGTTGTCTCTATATATGTCCTGGATATCAAATGGTGTTTTCTGGATTCGACATGATGGCTTCGGTTGTAGCTTTAAGCCATCTTTTCTACTTCTTTGGTTGTTTTTCAGATGGCTGAGAGGAGAGCTCCTGATAGAGGGGAAGTTCTGGTAATTATTGATTTCCTTTTTAATTCACAACATGGGAATTTCTGATCATTGATTTATTGATTCACTGTCGGCGTAGAAAACTATCCTCTAGATTTCAAAAATTTTGAATTCAGTTATATTGCTATTGTTTATATATATTTCATTGATCTGGCAGATCTAGATAATAAGACTAAAGCTATGTTGAGTTTCATACAAGAAGAAGCAGATTCATTTGCGAAGCGAGCAGATATGTACTACACTAAGAGGCCGGAGCTTATTAATTTGATTGAACAGTTTTACAGAGCACACCGTTCGTTGGCAGAGCGGTATGATCATCTGAAAGGGTAAACCAAACATAATGCTCATAAAGCGGTCAAATTTCAGGATGCCTTGTCTTGTGATGGTTTCCTAGGATCACCTTTTGCAAAGGATCTTGCTAATGAGAATGGCGTTGAAGGAGTGCAAGAGGTGATCAGTGTGCATGACAGTTCTGCATCTGATTCAGAAATATCTGAAGTTGACAATCCCAAGCCACAGGTTTACAAAATTAGGAATGAGGAGAGTTATGATCAGCACAGTGAAAGCGTGAATGCATTGACCAGTACTGATTCTGAACTAGACAATCCTGAGCCACAAGTTTACAAAATTAATAATGAGGAGAATTCTGATCTCGACAATGAAAGCGAGAGTGCATTAACCAGCTGTGATTCTGAAGTGGACAACCCTGTACACGAGGCTGCAGAAACTGGTTGTGCATTTATAGGTTTTGCTAGATTTTGGTTGGGCTATTTTGCCCATTCCTGCAATTTCACTCTGTTCTATGGTTGTGGCGCGGGGAGCTACTAGCCATGATTTTCCCGGAGTATTTCGTTTTTTCTTTTAAATGCCATTGGGCGTTAGATTGATCAGAGAACGTTGATCATAATTTCGGGCTGAAAACTACCATGGGTCATAAATTCTAATAGCTCGAGGTCTTCTGACGGGATTATGATCAAGTCGTGATCATAAAACCCTAATATGAACCCTACCTTCATTCATTTAATTCGGTATTTAGTACTTCAGTGGTTAGGGAGTTAGGAGAAGAAGTGGTTGGGGCAGGGGAAGGCATCTCTAGAGGCGCCTTTTACCTAACGCCAGTGGGAAACTGACGATGAAGCTTGCAGGTGTCAAGGTATGAAACATTTTACATGCCTGCATTAATATCACTGTGTATTATGTAATGTCCTCGAGTAATTTCTTGCCCATAGGGTTCTACTTGTTTAGGGTTTCAACTTATGAAGATAACAACAGTACGCATTCATTTAACAATTATAACAGTAGGTATTCTCAATGATATACAAGATGTATCAACAGTCATAAGGTTGAAGCTCTACAACAGGGTTCCGCCTAATGTCTTGGTGCTGTACACAGGAACTATTGTCACAGAAGACGGAAAAGAGAAGAAGGTTACTATTGATTTTGACCATTTCAAGCCTATTAATGCCTCTCTTTATTTTTGTGATAATAAGTTCCATACAGAGGCACTGAATGAACTTCTAGAGTCTGATGATAAATTTGGTTTTATAGTTTATGGATGGTAATGGCACCCTTTTTGGTACTCTGAGTGGTAACACTCGTGAAGTGCTTCACAAGTTTACTGTAGACCTGCCTAAAAAGCTTCAGGCTAAGATATTGAATGTTGTGGATGTGTCGTATGGAGGAGAGAATGGATTTAATCAAGCAATTGAACTATCTGCTGAGATTCTATCAAATGTTAAGTTTGTTCAGGAAAAGCGCTTGATTGGTAAATATTTTGATGAAATCAGCCAGGATACAGGCAAGTACGTATTTGGTGTAAAGGATTCTTTAAAAGCGCTGGAGATGGGAGCTGTCGAAATCCTAATTGTGTGGGAGAGCTTAGATGTCAATAGTTATACTCTGAAGAATTCTGTTACTGGTGAAACTGTCATTAAGCACTTGAGCAAAGATGGAGAACTTGATCAAAACAATTTCAGGGACCTAGGCACACATGCTGAGTTGAAAGTTCAAGACAAAATATCCTTGTTGGAGTGGTTTGCAAATGAATACAAGAATTTTGGCTGCACTCTTGAATTTGTGACCAACAAATCCCAGGAAGGTTCTCAGTTTTGCATCCCTCTACCTTCTTCTTCAATCGCATAAAGCTCCCTCAAGGACAGATATTTTCTGGCATGAAGCCTCCTCAAGGACGGACATTGTTCAACACCTTCCAAGTCCTCTAACTCAGAGCACCCAAAAACATGAAGCGTACAAACTAAAATTCATAGCAATTGTATTAATTTTGGGTTAAAATAAAATAGAAATTGTGTTGATTAGGATTCTTAATTTTGGGTTAAAATTATTTGGTTCTTAAAATAAAATCTGATTGTGCTTAAAATCTGATTGTGCCGCTTCCATTTGAATATTTTACTGTGTTGAAATTAGCAGGGCACCTAACAATAACCATCTGACTCGACCTTTCCAATTTAATCATATTGGAGAGAATGTAAGTATTTTCTTTAAACATAAACCTCCACTTTCTAGGTCATTTGATCTTTAGCGAATCATGTATATTTGGAAAAAGAGCAGGAATATTACAAAGAAAGTTGTGATTATTTGTTCACTGGTTGTGTAGACATCTACAAAACAACAACGTGATTGGCATAGTTCCAGATTGGCTATCAGAACTAAAAAACCTTAAAGAGCTGTATGTTGCTCTTTGCACTTTTTGTGACAATTATTCAAAATAAAAATTCAACAATTTCAATTTAATAATCCTATCGGCCTCTCTTTGTACCTTTTGGGACAATTGCTAGTTATAATAATGATAAATTTACAGGGAGTGGGATTTTTGGTTGCCTCACAGTTATCCATTTGCACTAGCAGGTTTCTATTATTATTATTATTGGTTTTAAAACATCGCTGGCATTCATGTTAAAATTTAAATACAACATTTTTTGTATATTCGAATAAAAGTTTGAATTTTTATTTGATTAATATAAAAGTTTTGATTTTTTATTTGATTAATGGTAAGGTATGCTTGAAACTTTCATTTCAAGCACATGAAAATTATATTCCAATAAAGTCCTAAATTAAATTCAAATAAAGTCATAATTAATGTAGCAAGCATGCTTCAATTTCAGGTAAAGATGAATAAAATTTTGATTTCTTTCTTCTCTTTTTTAAGAGAGTTGAAAAATCAAATACAACTGAGCTGATTTCAGGTAAAGATGAATAAAAATTTGATTTCAATTTCAGGTAAAGATGAATAAAAATTTGATTTCTTTTTTTTTAAAGAGAGTTGAAAAGTCAAATACAACTGAGCTGATTTCAGGTAAAGGTGAATAAAAATTTGATTTCTTTCTTCTCTTTTTTAAGAGAGTTGAAAAGTCAAATACAACTGTGCTGATTGTTTCTGGTAAATTAAATTATAGTGGGACACACATTGTTATTAAAGGAAAAATCGTAGTATATTCGGATGCCCATATTCATCTTGAATTCAAGATATAATACTTGGGATATTAACCATATTTTCGCACAATATTTGGCATATTAACCATATTAGGCAAAATCCATTAGAATTATTGCACATCGAGTCGACTGGAGATGTAACAAGGTTATAGGATGGAGATGCTTAATGCATTGGAAAAGTCTTGACTGGAGATATAACAAGGTTATAGGATGGAGATGCTTAATGCATTGGAAAAGTTGAAGTGCGCTCTAAAATAGGGGCCATGTTTATTAATTCATTCTTGCATTGCCACCCATCAGACAATCAAGAAACATGGTTCGCATCAAACTCTACAATAATGAGTAATTACACAAGATGTGGGAGAGTTTATTAATTCATTCTTGCATTGCCGCCAATCACAGAATCCAGAAACATAGTTCGCATTAAACTCTACAATGCTGATTAATTGCATAGGACGTGGGAGATCGCATCAAACTCTACCATGATGATTAATTGCACAGGATGTGGGAGATTGGTACCTTGAGAGAAGTATAGTGAAGGTATAGAATAATTATATTTTTAGAATTTTTTCTTTTGAAAAAGAAAACCTACCCTTTTTTCATAAAGCAAATGCATGAGAGGTAGTTTCAATTGTTTACGAGTTAATTCCCTTGTAAAGGGACACTTTTTCGTGGGTTGGGGAGTTTCTATTGTATGTGAGGATGGGTGGATATGTTGGTTATATGCGTGGTTATTCATTGTGTTGACTAAGATGCTTCCTTCAGTGTTGGTGCCGTTGATATTACTGTTGCTGTGACCTCCGCCGCTGGGTTAGCAGCAGTGTAAAACAGAACTTTTTGCAAGCGAAATGGGATATGAACAATGTAGAACGAAACTAAATCGTTGAATAGTTTTTAGCAAGCGAAACCGCTTTATGGAAAGCCGGGACCTTAATTGAGAAGGTGTGGGGCACCCTTGGAGTGCTTCATTAGTTTATTGTTGTTCTCAACTAAATTACATGAAGCCTTGTGTATCAACTCCTCCTTCATTTATAGGCAAAATAAAACCATTATATTTCTTTCAGTTGTAGGATTGTTTAGTGTGATTCTTCTAAAAAGGAGTTCGAAGACTACTAGAAAATATTGATAAAATGTGGAAAACATGAAGAGTACTAAATTAAAAATTGTAAAAAAAAAAAAAAAAAATGTAAGTTGGAAACTTTTAAATAGTTTGAAATAAAAAAATTTAGTGCTCTTTTATATAATAGGAGATATCTCTTGTGATCTTGCAGATACTTTCTTTTACAGTTTAGGGCAGGGTAGTCGTGCTATTAACCAGAAGGTGAAACTTTGTTTTGACTCACACATGGAACTAGCTTTGACACATGTGTTGGAATTTAATTCCAACTGCATCACATAAATGCTGAACAAATATTTGATCTACAGCAGTTCTTTCAGATTGTTCAGTGCCGCAAAGTCTTCTGATATTTTTGAGCATTAAATTCAGAAATTAAATCACTTTCAGACAGCAGTCTTATTTTTGTTGAAAAGGCATCACCGCCTTCTGCAATAAATACAAAGATAAATATCAGCAGATATTTTACTTAGTTTATTGTTTAATCAGATTTTTTTTTTCCTATTAATGTAACGCACAGTAGTTCTGTTTTTTCAAGTGCAAGAAGGTGTAAGCAGAAAAGAACAATAGTTTTGTTTTCTGTCTCAGTGTAAGAAATTTTAGAACAACAGTTCTGTTTCTGAGAGAAGGTTAAAAGAACAAGAGTGTGTCTCTTCTGTAAATGCACATCAGTGTTGAACCTGCGATTTTCTGAGTTAGAGAAAATCGATTTCTGGAACTGAAGTGTTCCTCTTGTAACAGCGTAGTTTACTGTATCAATTTTGTTTACTATTCATAAATACAAGTTTATTGTATTGCTGATTTTTTGTTGTTGTTACAACAACTGTCAAAAACACTTTGATTTTACTCTGCAAGTCTATTAGTGATTTGACGCCACTTGCTTTAGTTGCTGTTACACGAAGTGTCAATTGTCTCACTGTAAATTTATAAGTGATTTTGACGCCCAACTTCTTAAAGTGACTTAGCATCAAAAACATGTTGCCATTACACCGAGTGACTTGACGTCAAAACTCGCGTTGCTGCAACACCACGAGCAGTGTTGCTGCAACACCAAACTGTGTTTCCGCAACACAGTTTCCAATAAGCAATTTTTTCTGTTTTTCTGTGTTATCAAAAACAGAGTGTTATTCCTATTGCTGCAACACCAGGATCCTATTGCTGCAACACCAAGTCCAGAAAACAAAATTATCAGTTTTCTGTGTAAAAACAGAGTATTTTTGTGTTGTCTATTTGTTAAGGAATTAAGAAGAAAATTCCAACATGGTATCGGAGCGTTGTTCTCTGAAATTACATTTGTGTTTGAAATGAATAGAAATTTCCAAAATGGTATCAGAGCTAGTCTAGGCACTCAGTGAGTCAAAAACAGAGTTTGTTTTTCATTGTAGGAGCTGTAAGAAGTTCAAAGAGCAGATTTTTCTAGCAGAGAAAGTTTTTGCTTGTTTTTTATTTTTCCAGTCAATATCTCTTCTTTACCTATACATAGTTAAGATGGCAGATGCTGGAACAGGTTTGACAAATTCCCAACTGCCACAGTTCAATGGGAAAAATCACAGTGATTGGTCCATAAAAATGAAAGCATTGTTTGCTTCTCAAGGAATATGGGAGCTGGTTGAAACTGGCTATGTTGAACCTGCAGATGCAACAGCGTTGGCTGCTTTGACAGTAGCAGAAAGAGACTAGTTGAAGAGTGACAAGAAGAAGGATGCCAAAGCCCTCTTTTTCCTCTGCCAATCAGTGCATGAAAGTGTCATTCCACGGATTGCAGCAGCAACAAAATCCAAAGAAGCATGGGATATTCTCAAAACTGCTTATCAAGGCATGGAGAAGGTGAAGACTGCAAAGTTGCAGATGTTGAGGAGAGACTTTGAAACACTCAGCATGAAGGAATCTGATACTATAGATTCATTCTTCACTCAGGTTATTGGGCTGATAACCCAGATAAGATCTCATGGTGAAGTTCTTGAAGAAAGAAGGATCGTAGAGAAGATCTTGAGAAGTTTACCGTCAAGGTTTGGAGCCGTTGTGGTAGCGATAGAAGAAACAAAATATCTCTCACAGTTTACGGTAGATGAACTGAGTGCTTCTCTTACGTCTCATGAACACAGACTGAGTAGAGGAACAGATTCCTCTTTTGAGCAAGCGTTCAAGACTCAGATGTCTTTCAGCCAAAGAAAAGGCCGAGGCAGAGCAAATAACAGAGGTCGTGGAAGAAGCCAAAACAGAGGTAGAAATTATCCTGCAAGCACAAGCGGAAGGAGCTGTAATCAGAACCAAGATGAAGGTTCAAGCAAACAGCAAGCTCATGGACAAAGGTATGACAAATCCCAAGTCCAATGTCAT
>APFE030682879.1:0-14784 GCA_000404065.3 Pinus taeda | reverse complement strand
AATGGGCTCGTGTAGGTGGGATCTCGATAAAAAATGTAAACCCCACCCGAAAAATAGATTCTATTTATTATTTTTAAATTTAAAAGAGTGTATGCAGGTATAGTGATTTGGGACGCGTTTATGTACACGTTTTTGTGTGGATAGAGTGGCGTATGGATTTCGAAATATATATTTTTTTAAGATAAAGTCAAGTATGCAAGGGTAGAGGGACTGCCCAAGGACATATAAGAGCATCAGGTCTAGAGGAGTGTTCAATGATGCTATAACATAGAAAAAGGACATCAAGGAATGATGACAAGTGCTATTTATTAATAACATGGAGTGCTACCATCATTAGAGCCTCATGTTTGGATCATTCCTAAATAGTGAAATAAATGTCCCTAAGGAAGTTCACACTAGTCTAAGGACAAATGGAAGCACTTGAATGAAAAAATATTTTAACTCATAATAAATGATTATCCTTCATCAATTGAGTAGGCTAAATCCATGAGTGAACTGAAAGAAAAAAGGATGAGAGGCATTTGAGGCTAGCTATCTATGGATCATGGTAGGGTTTCTATATAGAAAGCTACAATTTAGGATAAAAAAATTCTCCCAAGGTTACCCATGTATATGGATGGGTAATAGGGATAGAGAAGTGATATATACATTTCAAGAAGAAGTAAAAATTAATAGAACTTGGAAGGGACCATAAACATTTTATTGTGGATTACAAGGAAACTTGGCAAGGATAATAAACAATCAAACATGAGAGGACATGTTCAAAAATAAGGTGACACCTAAGGAGTTGAGCTCTATTATCCTCGATTAACACAAGTGAGAAGGTAGTGCCAACATTAGATTGAAAGAAGTGAAGGAAAAATACATGGATGAGGACATAAAAGGGATAGTGATATGGTTCTTGAAATATCCCATGAGGGTGAAATCCCAACAAAAATAATGAAAATAGTAGTAAAATGATAAGGTCAAGTAGGTACAGAAAGACCATTGAAGATCACACTCTAAAATGAGTGGAATAGAGATCACATACTACAGAAATGAAAAATAAGGATCTTGAGGGGGTAGAAATGATTCATTAATGAGGATGTCACACTTTTCCTACCAAGGGGAATATGGAAAGAGAAGACCTTAGTCAAAGAGACAAGCATTCAACAAAAGTGATTTGTTCATTGGAATGACAAATCCAAGATGGAAGAGCTTATAGGTGTAATTTGAGAATATGGAGAAAAAACTCACATCACTCAAGGAAAAACACAATAAATGGTATGTAATTAAGAGGAATACCCCTAGAGGAGGGGTCATTATTTAGGCCCACAATCAAAAGGAAATATCATCATAGTAGTAGTTTAAATTCATCTTCAAAATGGTTATAGAGTTTAAGAAATTCAATGACACAAAACACGGTAAGATTAAAACTAGGGGTAACGTAATCATGAAGGATGTTGGGGGATTGCATGTGTCAAAAAGGAGGAATTGTAAAAAAATAAATGTTCAAGAGAAAAATAAAAATCAATCAATATGCTTGGGTTGATAAATATGATGGAAGCCCTAACATATTATAAGCATTCTATTTCACTCTTTAAAAATAAGAATTTTATAGCTAACCAGCATTAAAAAATGAGAACTCATACCACCTCCTACGAAGGGATGTCATTGAATTTAAATAAAATGGGAGGGGAGAAGTGAATCCATGTGTTAAGTCCTATATTAATCACCCTACATTTCATAACTTAAGATTCAATAATTTAACAATTGAGGTCATCGTCTTAATAAGACCTAGCAAGTAATTACTTCTCATTATAATTGGGAAATATGTAATTAGGATTTTTTTAGAAAGAAACTATTTGTAGAGATAGAATCCTATGCATTTTTTTTTCAAATGTTGTTATTACATTAGATATTTTCTCAATAGAGGGTTTCCCCCTTAAAGAACCTCATGAACAATATTTTCTATTTCTAGATTATCATTACAAGGGTATGTTCTATAGGCATAATATCATCTTCTCTTCTATTTACTTTTATGCAAATTATATTTCTTTCCATATCACTCCCAATTTGTTGTTTATGTTGGTTAAGTACACCATAAATGGTATTAGAGCTCTTTGATGTACCAGTATATGGCCACATTATAGAGAATATTTTCAGGCTAGAGGCACATTTCAATGCCTTTAAACACACACACACATATGTCATTCAACATGGGAAACTACATATAAGAATCACACATGTAGGGAATATAAGTGGAGTCACCTAGTTGGAAACTATTGTGCATCATTGTTGGCATAGGGTGAGTAGCACCATAATAGAATGAATCTATATATAGATTCAATATTTTGCCTACTTTTGGGTATGTCAAATCCCCCTAAACACACTTGAAACCTCCCTTTAATTAACATTTGACCGTGTTACATCTAAATAAGATTAAGAACAACACTCAAAGAGATCATTCACACATATTAGGAAACCAAATAGTATGTTCCATGATGAGCGTTTTAATTACCTTTCTACTTGCTCAGAAAGTCAATCAAAATACTATGCATTTAATGGTTAACTTGGGTATTGTATGGAACTTGTAAGTTACCATCCACTGTATATGAAGGCTACACTCTCTACTTCCACTAGTTATTTTATGGTTACCTTTGTAGATGGAGTATAGACAGTTTAAAAGCTTAGAAGGGTTCTACCAATTGAAGAGTAAAGTGATTAAAACTACTTACAAGAAATGAAACCCACTTGGAGGAAAGTAAACACACTTGAAAAAACAAAGCAAACACACTTGCAAGAAAGTAAAAACCTTTTCCAAATGGGATGGATTGCTCATGTAGGTTTTGACCATCCACAAAAAAGAAACACAATTGAAGTATAGAAATAGCACACTTCTACTTAATGGGCTTAGGAAGCTTATCATTGTAACCCACAACACAGGTAGAACAAACAACAGAGGTAAGAAATAAATCACATAGGTAGAAATGAATGAGAGGACTAGTCATTTCCAAGATGATCTATGTTTCTACTAATACCAACAAATGTAATTATTGTGTTAATAACATTTATTAAACACCACAAATGAATGTAATCCAATATAAGGTGTAAGTATGTCAAATTAGAAACAAACATAAAAAACCAATTGCATAAATAATTCCATAAATAAATAAATACATGCATGATCGAATAATTAATTAAATAAATCACACAATTATAAATTAATTACATAAGAAAATAAAATAAATTCTACATGAATAAATAACCAAAGAGTTAAATTACACAACTAGAAAAGAGAACCACCTAAAATTTATAACACTATATTCTATTGGAATGGGTCATGCCTCCATAGAGCACAATGCTGATGTTTATGAATACTTGTTACATTAACAACATAGATTAATTTAATTAACTAAGATAGTTAAAAGAAATTAATATTCATAAATATGCAAAGGAAATAAATATGCATGCAAACACAAAATTAATTACTCAAATATAAATTATGGAAATTACAAACCCCAATTAAAATAAAAAAATAATAATAATTAAATTATTTCATTAGGATTCAGTTGTTACTCAATGCATCCTCATCGTGGAATGAGAGAGGAACTCCTTTCATAGATAACTTTCATTTAGAAATGAAATACCAACTAATAAATGAGATCCATAAGTTTCTCATATGGTTTGCTAATAATTAGTATACAATTAATATGTTTCCACAAATTTCTCATGTGGTTTGCTAATAATTAGAAAAAATAAATAGTCCAATACATATTTCTAAAATAATTATTAACAACTTGATTAATCTTATATAATACCGATCCAAATTGAAATAATGGAACAACAATTGGGTAACAACATGAACTCGAGTTTCCAATCAGCTAAACATTCTACTGGCTCATGGTTCCACTGTTGACTTGTAGCTTCAAGAGTTGTAGACAAGAGTTGTAAAAATATGTCACAACCCCGGAGTTGCAACAACAAGTTTTAGTGGCTATTGTTCCTTTGTTAAATTGTGATTCCAAGTGTTGCAAAACATAGAGTTGCAACATTAAAGTTGCAACGAGTTGCTACAATGAGATATCGCATCAGGGTTGCACCTATAAGTTGTAGAATTATAGTTGAAACACTAGGGTTATAAAAGGGAGTTATGGTGCTAGAGTTTCAATAGAAATTTGATGCACCAGAGTTGTAGCAATGAGTTGTGACACCAAAGTTGCAATAGTGATTGCAACACTAGGGTAACAACAACTATGACTAGGATACACCCTATAACGACATTAAAACATGAAAAATAACCTATCTAACACTTCTTCCTTGTATATTAACTCAATGCCAAATACAAAAATGACATTTTTCTAATATTTAGTAATAAATTCATGTAAAACAACAAGGAAATGCAATAGAAAGGACTAATACGAAAACACTTTATGTATAAATCCTACATATAAGCATTAGAAAGGACTAATACGAAGTCATAGGAAAGTGAAAAATAATTAGGAATAGGGAAAATAGGATTTTAAAATATACCAATTATGAGGCTTGTCATCTCCCCCCCGCTTAAAGCATTACATGTTCTCTTGTAGCCTAGTACCTCTATATTATCCATATTGTATGGACACTTCCTTTTTCACTGCATACCTCTCTTTGTTGTTAACATTTTTCATTTGTCTCAAATGTATGCTATGAATTTTCATAAAGAATTCTTCAAACTTCAAAATTAGCATCCTCAAAACAATTTTAATGAGCTTAAAACAAATTTGGGGAGGTTGGAGCATCCTTGTACAAGGAGTTGCAGTAAGAGTGTTGTAGCAGTAGTAGCAAGCTTAATTTATCCATTATCCACAAAATAAGTTTCTATGAAGTTATGCAAGAATATTTATTCTATTTCATTCATTTTTCTCAAAAAAATAATGACCATTTGATACACATAATTCAATATGTAGAAAAATCCTTCTCTACACCTAAAAATAGGAGCCTTAGCAATAGTGTTATAACAGTAGTAGTAATAGATCATAATGGTTTATGTATTATGACATGGTGATACTTTAGTTCGTATTATCCGTTCATGTATATCATTAATAGGACTTCCTGTTACTAGTTCTTGTGTAACAAGAATAGGGCTTCTTTACATTATTATTTCTTTCATACCCTCTTGGGCATGGAATCCTACCCCCCCACCCTCATCATGTTTTGGGGCTCAAAGCCCAAATGTTGAGTAATATTATTGTAAAGCTCCGCGAATTGTAGGCGTAGAATGTATGATAGAGTCATACGATTGTCCACCCTAAGTTTTGAATGAAATGTTGGCCTACCCATGTTCTGCAGACCATGGGGATTGTATAAATAGAGCGAAGATCTAAGTGTAAAAGTAAGTTAGGTAGAGACAAAAGGAAGAGTGAAGTATGAGATAGAAGCATAGAGAAAGCGTCTAAGTGTATCTTGGGTCGTAGTAGTGGGAAGAGGCTTTGCAGTTGAGTGCACAAAGGCCTAGTAGAGTCCGCAGTTGAGTGCGTGGACCCCTGCAACTAAGTGCACAGGGTAGAATAGAGTCAGTAACCAAAGAGAAAGAATAATAAAGAGAAGTTTTATCTTAATTATGTGTATCTATCTTGGGTTATTATCTATTCGATATGAATTGCAATTATACAGTTTATTTACTACGTGCACTTGCATGAATTGTGAATATTGTTAAGCATAACTAAAAGCATACAAATAATCTAGTTTGATCAAATCAGATAGGATTACTAGTAAAGACTTGGGTAATAACATTGTTCGACCCCCGAGTCAGGTTGCATGAAGGCAACATCTTAGGCTATGAGGTACAATTATGTGTGCATAGCGACATGCACGCAGGGTAGAACAACCGACCAATTGAAAACATCAAACATCTTCAGGGTGTGGAAAACTGGTTCTAGCACCCTCCCATACTACTTTAGGTGAGACCTCAGTCCGCAATCCATGGAATGTTGCCGAAAGGGCCAGTAGTACCGGGATTTGTTTGGCTAAATCACCTTTGAACCTAGGTTAGGCCCCAAGAAGCCAACAAATGGTTCCATTGTCGGGACTGAGATCTGCATGAGGGATTTCCGATGTTGTGTCGCTAGAACCCGACAAAGAAAGAAATTGAAGGGTGGTTGGACAAAAAGATTCATGAGTTCACGGTGTAGGAAAACAAGAATCCATGAGTATCAAAGGAACAATGGTTGGAGCGCTCCTTATATATGGAAATCCATGAAATTTTCTTTGCATCCTTCCCCTCTGAATTGTACAAGTGAATCGTAAAGCTAGCAGACAGTCAAGGAAGGTGTAGTCTCAATAAACCGATTGTGTGGACTCCAGAATTAGTGTGTAGACTAGAACCATCGGAATAAAGATCGTGTGCATTATGGACCATTGGCTCGATCAAATTCTAGGAGGGTTTATCACTACGTTTTTGGTAGATAGGACCATCGGCTACAACGAGGCGGAACCACACTTCCTCAAGGGACTGGGAGGTAAGTATATTAAATCATTGAACACTTGGATTAAAATGTTGTTATGTGAAAAGTGAGTTATGCGAATAAATTAATGTTTGGGACTACGCGAAGTGGAAGGATATATAGAAATGAAGGTAGCATAGAGATAGAAAATAGTCCCTTGATTTGGACAGGACATGAAAGTAAAGAAGAACTAGGGAAAGTTTCTCCAAGAAGCGCTATTAGTTTGATAAGATAGTGAATTCTGCGCATACCACCACCACCTACACCACCACCAATATCAACACCGTCACCTCCATATCTACGCACACCACCTCCGCCACCACCACAGTTCAATATGGCGAGTGCGATAAAATTTCTGATATTTAGAGGAGTAGCGAAGGAAGATCCAGACCAATTTTGGTTCATGGTAAAGGTTGTATGGGAAGCACAAGGAGTTGTGGATGATAATATAAATAAGGCAACGTTGGTAAGAGCATTGCAAGATCACGCACTAACGTGGTACATTAAGGATTCTAATGATCACCAAAATGCGAGGATCACAGATATCCAAGCTGCGCTGAACAGAGAATTTAGCAGGCCAAAGTCAAAGACACAATCGATTATCAGGTTTAAGGAAATCGTGATGCTTCAAGGCAAAACCCAATGGGTTCTGGATCAGAGACTAAAAAGTACGATTCATGAAGCCAACATGACCTTGACAGATGGGCAGCACCGCGCATGGCTTGTAGCATCACTAATGCCACATTTAAGGATGAGGTTGTTGCAATAGAAGTTATCCACCCAGGCTGAGGCTTTGGATATTGCAATGAGACTGCATGAGACTCCAATACAAGATCTTGGCCTGGGAGTTCAAAAAATCCACTCACAACTACAAAATTTGTGTCTAGAAATGTAGAGTTTGAAACAAGACAGGACAACTCGCCTAGAAGTGCACGAGGAGGTACGATGTGTAAAAATGCAAAGGCTAGGGTCATCGCAAGGACCAATGTCCAGTTTTCGTGAATTACTTGGTGGGGGGAGGACCGATGCCTTGAAGATTAGAGGAACAAGCAAGATCGAGCGTGGTGCCTGCATTATGGTGTTGAATTTCTTAGATAGGAGGAAGACACACTACTGATAACTGTCACCTATTACAGAAGTATACACAGGCATCCCAACAATTGTTCTGTAATTTCTACAGGTCGGTAGGCCATGATGAGAACACTTGTAGAAGTTATGAGATGATGATGGATTGGATTCCTAACTACAGAGTGCAGACCAAAACACGAGCCCTCGATCCAAATGCAGGGATGGCGCGTGCAAGATTTTAGGGATGTGGACGAGGTCGAGAAGGAATTGGACCAGGAAGGGGTTACAAACAACTGATTTGCTACAATTATGGAGGGCCAGGGTATTATTCTGTGATTGTACAAATTTGATGAGAGAATAATGTTTATATTGTACTCATTTTGATCATGAGATGGAGGAATTCCCTACATTGATAATGAGGTTGCGCGATAAAGGGCACTCCAGCCTCCCCCGACTCAGAATTTGCAAATGATGAGCTCTGAACCGTGCAAAGAGGAACCAAAGTTAAACATAGTGCTCCGAGGTGGTATCACGACAGGAGATGACAAAGGTAAGCAACCTGAAGAAAGTGCGTCGGTTCGCAAGGCTCCTACAAAGGAACCTGAATTTGATTCGGATTGCATGAAAGAGACATTCATGGAAGCTCGGAAGAACTTCACAGAGGCCTCCACTTCAGGTAGTAAGGATCAACTAGAACCAGGGACCGATCTTTCAATGCTCACTACCTTTCTAGAGACATGCATGAAACTATTGTGTGACAGCAAAGTGGTGAAGGGACTACAGGAACTTATCACTGGGTCAGGAGAACCATGCATGGTCCAAAAACTTGGAAAGCATGCATTGTGAAAAGGAAGGGAAATGAGATTGATTGTGCAAATCAGGGAATATGAAATGCATCAAGTAATTCTGGATCTAGGATTGGATGTGAATGTACTGCCAAAGTAGACATGGAAGCATATGGGTAGGCTTGCGTTGCAATGGTCCCCTATGCAATTGTGAATGGCGAAGTAGCAGAAGATCCTACCAATGGGAAGATTGCAGGGAATAATGGTAGAGATAGAGGTGTGAGTGCACTTGGAGATTTCAAGGTGATAGAGATTGTAGATAACATCAATCCGTATCCCGTGCTACTAGGAATATATTGGGCTACTGATATGAATGGAGTCATAAATATGAAGAAGAAGCACGCAAAATTATTTTTGAGAAAAAGTCACTACGCAATGGCACCTTTAGACCCTGCGGAAGGATATCACTACACAGAGCCTGTGCGCGACGACCAGGTAAACTATATCTACAAGATAACTATTCAAGAATAGGATTGGGTGAATCCAACAACAGATGACAGAATTTCGTGGGGGCACGAAAGCTCCTGCACATCAGATTCAGATGAGGAAATAGAACGATGGTAGAACTGGTTACATGAGGTAACCACACTCAATTGCAACATGATGGTAAGATCACTGTGTTGCATGACAACCGAGGCAAGGAATCTGCCTATGTATGATGGGTTAATAACGATGGATGAATTCATGAACAAATTTGAAAGAGAAGTCCCAGAACAACAACATTTTGACGCTCTAAAATGGGCACTACATGCTATGCCCACAAGGTGGTGGGGTACGCATCAAAGAAGCTTTGAGGATTGTTGCAGATGTAGAAGGATGATTCAAGTACAATTTTGGAAAACACAAATGCGGCTAGTAGACAAGTATGATAGATGTGACAATCCAGATACACACCTTGTGAAAAGGACCAAGGTCTACGGTGAAGAGCCACAACCTGAATGGGTGTATTTTTTCTATCATACTCTGGATGTCATACCCATGAATTGGTTTACTAAGAAAGAGCTTTGCCATGGCATGAGCGAATGGGATATCTTACACAAAGGGTTCCTACTAACCTTCATGTTTGAAGATCATTGGTAGGATACTGTTGATGATGTGCTAGAAGCAGTAAAAGCAATTATTTTCAGAATACCCTAGGAGCCAGTGGAAGTGCTTCAGCAAGAATGGGTGACATAGCTGAGCTACGCGCTAGAGTGTTACAATGTAAATGTTGAGGAGGATGATGAAGACCCATGAAATATTAACATTCGAGAAATGGAAGGTTATTGCAAGGTTTGAGGACCATTTATTAAAGATTCTGACATCACCGTGTTGCTAAAATGAAGTAGGTAGGTAAACATTGGAACAGAGGTGAAACCAAAGTATGCAATGCTTGGAGACTATTGGGATGATACCACAGTGGATAAGGTTGTTGAGTTACTCCACGAATAACAATACTTGTTCCCAACCAAAATTACGGATTTAAAAGGGATCATTGTCGACTTAGGGATTATGAAGATCACCCTAAAACCTGATGTGAAGTTGGTGAAGTGGAGGCCTTACTGCTGGAATACGAAATATAAGGAAAAGGTCTATGAAGAATTAGACAAAATGCTCACAGCTAGAATTATTGAGCCAGTGGAAGAATCTGACTGGCTAAGTCATATGGTAATGCATGAGGAGAGGCAGAAGGGTGAAATAAGAATATGCGTGGACCTTAGGAAGCTAAACAACGCCTATGTACACGACCTGTTCCTGACATCGTTCACAGATGAGGTATTGGAAAATGTTGGTAGCCAAGAAGCATAATCCTTCACAGATGGGTTCTTAGGGTACCATTAGATCAAGATCATGCAAGAAGACAGGAGAAAAAAGACTTCACAACAGAATGGGGCTTCTATCAATACAACATTGTGCCATTTGGATTGAAGAATGCGCCAGCCATCTTTTCACACATCATTGTTGTTGCATTCAAAGAGTACATCCAAAAGTTCTTAGAGGTATATCTAGATGATTGGATTGTCTTCAAATTAGCTAAGAACCATATAGCAAGCTTATGCTTGATGCTGGATACTTGCTGACGACACCAGATTACGCTGAACCTTAAGAAGTGCACATTCCTCATTCCCTTTGGAAACCTGTTGGGACGTGTGGTCTGCAAATAGGGATTGATGGCGGACCCTGCAAATATTGTCGTTATTCTAAATTTGGAAGCACCGCACGGTGTTAAGTAGCAGTGCGCTACCTTGGGACACACTGGATACTACAGAAAGTTTATCAAGGGCTATGCTCAAATCATCACGTCGATGGAAAAACTATTGAAAAAGGATGCTATATTTTGCTGGAATGACAATTGCATGAAACATTTGGATGTCTTGAAGGGGAAATTGGCCTCTGCTACATTCCTAGTCTTCCTAAAGTGGGACATGGAGTTTCATGTCCATGTTGATGCATCGCGTATCACACTGGGAGCAGTACTCACACAGGAGGGTGAGGAAGGCTTGGATCACCCTATCGTGTTTGAAATTCGAAGGTTATCAAAAGTAGAGAAGAACTATTCCACCACTGAGTGTGAGCGGTTGGCGATGGTGTGCGTGCTACAAAAATACCTACACTATTTGCTCAGAGGACATTTCAAGATGTATACCGATCATTCTAAGCTGAAATACCTTGACAATAAGCCTGTGTTGGGGGGGCACATATGCAGGTGGCTCTTATTGTTCCAGGAATATGATTTTGAGGTAGTAGTAAAGTTGGGACACCTGAACGCAGGACCAGATCATTTATCATGCATTGAGACACGCAAGGAACACACTAATCTGGAGGAAGCATTAATGGATGCACAGTTCTTTGCGGTGCGCATCGAGGATGGGCACTTCGAAGGTATAATCCATTTTTTGATAAGAGGGACTGCATAAAAGGAATACTCTATGCAACGGAAGAAGGAATTGGTGGTGTGTGCGATGAATTTCTTTGTCATCACGGGGCACCTATACAAAATCGGAAATGATGAGATATTGTGAAGATACGTACTTGAATTTGAATGAAGCTAGATCCTTGTGGAAGCACATGGGGGTGCTGCAGGAGGACAATGCACAGGATGCGTGACCACACAAAAGATTCTTCACACAAGGTTATGGTGGCCAACCCTGCAACAAGATTCGAAAGTGCACTATAAGGCTTGGGATATATGTCAAAGAACTGGAAAACCATCATGGAAAGAGAGGATACCATTAAATCCACAAATGACACTGCAACCTTTCGAAAAATGTGCAATTGACTTTGTGGGAACAATTAAACCTCAAATAGAGATGGGCGCATGCTACATCATCACCACGACGGAGTACTTGACATGATGGGTGGTAGTGCAGCGAATCAAAGACTACACGACCTTTATGGCTGCAAAGTTTTTGTTCGAAAATGTGTTGACCTGATTTCGCTATCCAAAAATGTTAATGTGTGACTGTGGAACACATTTCTTGAATGAAACCATTAGCATGCTCACCGAAGAGTTCCAAGTGTATCATCATAAAAGTACACCGTACCACCCACAAGCCAATGGGACTATAGAAGCTTTCACCAAAATACTGGAGACTACACTGACCAAAGTGCGCAACACGCAGTAAAACGATTGGGATACGCACGTACCTGCTATGCTATAGGTTTACAGGACAATGTACAATGAACTGATAGGATAGACACCCTTCCGGTTAGTTTATGGTGTGGAAGTTGTCATGCCAATGGAATATATCATACCTAGATTGCGAATAGTAGAACTCACAGGAATGATGGGCAATGAAGCTCTGGAGGAACGACTCGCACAAATGGAAGAACTTGAGGAAGAAAGGTTTTTGGCTTGGTTTCATCACCAGGTATAAAAGCAGCGTGGAAAATCCTGGCACCACCACCATATCAAGTTTCGCTCCTTCAAGGTAAAAGACTTAGTGTTTCTATATGACAGTAAGTTTGAAACATTTCCAGGAAAATTCAAAATGCACTGGCTGGGACCATATGTGCTTAAGGAGGTCACAGACAGAGGCATAGTCTAGCTATTCAAGCTGAATGGAGAACCCTTCCCAGGCTAAGTAGATGGAAGCCACTTGAAGCCCTACACGGGTGGGCTGGCTATCAGACTAGCTGGCCAAAGCATAGTCTTCGTGAACCGAGTTGCCAAACAAGGGTGCGAGACTATAAACATATGCAGCAGATGCAGTACATATGTAAGGAACCAATTCTGCCACAGAGGTCTCAAAAGAACAGATGCAGCATGTTCAGCAAGCAGAAACTCAGTGTCGTGCTGACATCAGTAGTGTTCGAGAGCAGTTGGAGGGAATCTGTGCCAAGATTTCCACGCTGACCGAGCGACTCGAGGGTGAGTCATGATGTTTGTGTCGGGGGACTGTTGGGTATGGAATCCCCCCCCCCCGCAACATGTTTTAGGGCTCAAAACCCAAGTGTTGAGTAATATTATTGTAAAGCTCCACAAATTGCGAGCATAGAATGTATGATAGAGTCATAGGGTTTTCCACCCTATGTTTTGAATATAATGTTTGCCTACCCATGGTCCATGGACCATGGGATTGTATAAATAGTGTGAAGCTCTAAGTGTAAAATTCAGTCAAGTAGAGACAAAAGAAAGAGCAAAGTATGAGATAGAAGCATAGAGCAAGCATCTAAGTGTGTCTTGGGTCATAGTAGTGGGAAGAGGCTCTACAGCTGAGTGCATAAAGGCCTAGTACAGTCCGTAGCTGAGTGCACAGTCCTCTGCAGCTGAGTGCATAGGGTAGGATAGATTCAGTAACCGAAAAGAAAGAAGAATAAAGAGAAGTTTTATCTAAATTATGTGTATCTATCTTGGGTTATTATATGTTGGATATGAATTGCAATTATACAATTTATTTACTGTGCGCACTTGTGTGAATTGTGAATATTGTTAAACATAACTAAAAGCATACAAATAAGCTAGGTTGATCAGATCAGATAGGATTACTAATAAGGAATTAGGTAATAACATTTTTCGGCCCCTGAGTAAGGCTGCGCGAAGGCAGAATCTCAGGCTGCAAGGTACGAGTAAGTGCGCGTAGCGATGTGTGTACAGGGTCTAACTGTGAACCAATTAAAAATGTTAGACTTCTCCAAGGTGCGGAAGCCTGGTTCTTGCACCCTCCCATACTACTTCAGGTGAGACCTCAGTCCGCGCTCTGTGGACTATTGCTGAAAGGGCCAGTAGTACCAAGATAAATCACCTTCGAACCTGGGTCAAGCCCCAACAAGCTGACATACCCCATTGTTGTTTTCATACTAAAAAAACTGATAATTGTTGTTACACATAACGAACTCAATGATGAAAACATTTTTTCTTTAGGAAATTCATAATCCCTTATTTTCTTGTAAGTTGTTGTGATGCAGCCTATGCTTATATACATGATAGTTTTATCCTTTCCCAATGCTAAAAAAGAGGTATAATTTCTTGGATGTGCTTCTCAAAAATGTGTATCTAAAAATGCTCATGGATCAAGCAAGAGAGATATGGCATTAACAAATGCGGTTTTCCACTTTTAGCTACCTTTTCTTCCATTGTTGATTATTGTGGAGCAACAACATATTATTTTTCTCTAGCTTCTAATTCTTGTGTGGTAGCAACGAGGCCTTTTATTGTTCTTATTCTTGGTTATTTTGTGGAAACAATGAGGATATTTACCTTTTTTTACTACTAGTTCTTGTCTGCCAACATGAAAGATATATGGGCCATTAAAAACCTGAAGCATGAAATATACATGGGTCCTTGGCACATAAAAGGAATATGAAATAGAGTGTATATTAGGGACAAGTATGGGAAATAACTCAAGGGTAAGTTACAAATCCTAAGGAGGATAAACTACATGCACCGATACATAACGTATATATAAAAGAGATTGAATTTGAAGGTGGGATCCCTAGAAAAACCATTAAGAGTAATCAAACATAAAGTCCCCTACTGATCTAAGTCTACAAATCTAAAACTCTTATGTAGTTTGATTAAATAATGTGTTAGGTCCATAGAGATGTTATATTACATGGGTTGCAAGGAACCCTAAATTCATTTGGCTTAATGGACATGTTAAGTTAATGAATTGCATTATGTTGATTTTAACCTCCAAGAATATTTGTAGATTATTTTCATCATAGTTTTCAAAATGCAAAAACATCTTGAGGGGACCAACACTATACAATTAAAGCTTATTCCAAGCCAAAGAAATGATGCCACCAATGGAATTGTCACTAAATAAGGTTCCTTCAAATTATCGATCTATATTGATGATGATGATGATGATGATGATGGTTAACGTCCACTGAGACCAAATTGGTCTATCGGACCTATACTTTCTTAATTTCTAATTGTCTGGCTCCTTGTCTTTCTTGGCGAGATTGGTGTTGTAGCTTTCTTT
>APFE030682878.1:1513-28985 GCA_000404065.3 Pinus taeda | reverse complement strand
TAACTCCATTCTTAAATCTAGTAGCCAATAGAGGAGTTCCCACGGGACTAGGAGACAAGATTAACCTACAAGTTGAGATAAGGGAAAAAGAATCAAATCTTGTTCTTTCACCTAATCCCCCACTAATCCATGTCCAAATGTGCCCAAGAAAAGAAAGCATAAACACCCAATTACATAATGAAAAGTCATACCTTCAGGGTTGGAAGTCCCACCTTCAAACATATGATTATAACAGATGAGTGAGGGCATAATGGTTGGCTCAAATGGCTAAGAATAATGGAACATCAAACTATTTGGTGAATGCAAGGGGTTGTTGGTTTCCGAATGAAGATAAATCTAGGAGAAGAAATTTCCTATAGGGGTCAACCACTGGTGGCGGGTAACATTTCCCACCTTAGGCCGGGGTTCCATCATCTAACATATGTGTTTGCTTGTTCCGCCAACTACTTTGAAATTTCATCCCTCAACTGAGCATGGATAGAATTATCATGTTGCCACTTACGATCACATTCTCATGTGATCAACAAGGATTGTTCCATCTAGGAACACAAGTCTCTTCTGAAGAATCACTCCAAAGATTGATTAGAGGATAGAATCAATCAATGCTTTGCATACTTCTTCTTCTATCATAATGGGCACTGTGGTAGTTGTTATCTGATAATTTCTTCCTGGTTTCCTCCAATATTTGTCCCATGCAACACACACAACCTTAAAAATATGCACTCCACGCATCACATCACATCACATCACATGCATATAGACCAATTATGCACACAAAGTTACATAACTTAAGAATAAAAACACACAAGGATTTTTTGTTAAACATGATTACATCTCATGGTCTCTCTAAGCCTAACAGGCATGCTCTTCATCTAATGGTCACCTTCAAATTCCCATAGGATTTACAAATGATAGGAAACAATACATCATCTTCGATCAATTTGGATCCACGATATTCTCCACAAAGGTTTCAATGATATCCCTAAGATCCCTCACAGGTCTCATTTTCATTCTTTTAACAAATCACCTTACCTTTTGATAGTCGCACCTTCCACATTATTATCTTCTAGAAGTCGTTCTTGTTGATTTTTCAGAGGTTAGGTCAATGCTCTTGCATCAGTTACCCACTTTTGGTTGGTAACATCTAGCTCCAACTTTGGTACGTGTCATTGCAGAATGCATGATCCATATGCTCGAGTGAAGAGTGCATGAGAATCCCAACAATCCTCGATACTTGTAGACATGTTACCTGTACACTCAAAGAAACATGTTGATATCAATTAAGCAATGTGTTGATCGTCACATTTGAGATATAGGATAATAATAAAATGAAATGTTAGCTAAATAGAACATGAAATATAACTAGGATGCAAGTAAAAGAAATCAACATGTAGACAATCAAAAGGAATAATGCAAGGCACACAATCCCACTCTAACATGTTTTAAGCAAGAGCCTAGTATCATCATATAAACAATGAAGCCAACACATTATCATTTAAAAATCAAACACCTTACCCTGTGGTAAATCATGAGATAAACTAGGAAATGTCACATTCAATTATCATTATCTCAAAATAATCAAGAACAGGTCAAGGTCATAAGGGTGGGTAGTACGAGAAAATAATGGCTCGTCCTCGCTATCATCCTCAATAGACTAAGAACGGATAATTAGAAATATGAAAGGAGATATGAGGATTATCAAATTGAGTGAGGATGAAAGAGGAAAGATAGATGCAAGACAAAAATTATGTTAAAATTGGCAATTAGGGCCAAACTCTATATGGGTCATCTTATTCATGGCTGATAATATTTTCACTAGATTCCTCTTGTCGAGAGGTGTAGGATTGATCAAAAGACCATCCGATTCCAATAAGTATTTATGGAGATATGAATTTATTTTGATTATGGAATAATTATCAAGCCGAGCAACAACACATGTAGGCTCAGAAGCCCAATAGTCACATCTATTCAATCATCAACATTTGTATATAAATACAGGAGGTCTTTTCCTCATTTGGACACACACATCTCATCACATCTCTCTCTCTCTCTCTCTCTCTCTCCTGTGCAGTAAAGAGGCTCTTCTACCACTACGCAGAAAGGGACTCTTCTCTCACACATGTGGAAGGAAGGACGCAGATTTAGGGCTGCAACTGCAGATCGGAAGTTTGACCAGCATTGACCATCTTTCTCTCTCTCAGAACTACGCTGTAGGTGAACCTGATTCTCTATGGAAGGCCACATTTTTGGTGAAGGAATCAAGCCGATCCGACGATCGGTTTGCAAGATATTGTTTGCCCTAACTGAGGGCTGATCTAGGGTTTGCTGCTGCTGATGTAAATCAGATTTATGTACTATTTCTCTCTGCTGAATTATTGAAGATAAAAGAAGATTTGATCAAAGTGTTGCCCCATATTGGGGTTTGTCCCTAGCTAGCCACCACATCTTGTGTCTCTTGTCTTGGCTTGTTTTTTTTCGATCATTTAATGTTCTATCTGCAATTTACTTTATGTACATGTGATTGCTAATCTGTGGATAATAATAATAAAAAGAAGTAAACTGCTCTAAGCATAGAACATACAATAACTTAACATGGGATCAAAGCTGAGGTGAGGACAAAGCCCGAGCAAGAGCAAGAGCAATCACTGAAGAGAAGATTGGCAAGGCTATCCTAAAAGAACTATGGGGTCCTCAACACTCTTCCCTGCCGAGGACAAGCTCCGTGAGAAGTTTGACTATCACGGATGAAAGATGTCTCTCGATCTAACCTTAGAAGATCAAGGAGTGTTGGAACATGTGAGAGGCAATATTGTTGAGCCTCCATCAAAGGCACCCGCTGCTGCCAGGAACAAATGGAAAACCGGTGAAGTCATAACAAAGAAGATCATCCGGGACTCTATCGACAAGCACTTGGTGGCCTATGTTTCTGAGCTGAACACCTCCAAGGAAATATACGATAGACTGGTGATTATATTTAAAGTTAATGATGCAAATCAAGTTTTGTTTCTTAGAAATAAGCTAAAGGAAATTAAGAAGGGAAAATATGAGAGTATGCAAGCATACTTCTTAAGAATCACCGAGATCAAGAACGATCTCCTATCTATTGGGGAGATTATTACTAATAGGGAAACAATACTCACGACTCTTGGAGGATTACCATCTGAATGGTACATGTTTATGACTACTCTTCTAAACAATAACGTAATTCCTAGTTTCGAGGAACTAATGGAAAGATGAATTCAAGAAGAAACAAGGATAGAAGAGCAAGAAAAGCCCATGCCTAAAGGTCCTCTTGCTGCCTCTCCTTCTCATGCTAAGAAAAGAAATAATTCTGGGACTAAATGAAAAAGAAAGGCTGGACCTAAGGGTGGAAGAAAAGGACGATGTTGCATTTTCCATAAAGCAGGTCACTATGCAAGAGAATGCCCTGATAGAAGGGACTCACACTGGGAAGATGATCAAAATCCCTCTCATGGTAATCAAAGGAATGGAAAATCTAATAGCAAAGCTAAAAGGAGTGCTGGAAATCAAGGAAGAGGACAATCATTTAAGAAGGCAAGAAATTCCAAGTATGAATCTAACACTGTTGACAATAAGCAAGATGAATATTATCTACCAGCTGCTCTATCTACCTCTGCTCCTTCGGACTCACAGGGAATTTGACTTATTGATAGTGGTGCCTCAAGGCACTTCACTGGTTACAAAGAAGTTCTCCATAATCTGATAGAGAAAGAAACTAACCTGGAAAGTGTCCTTGGAGATAATATGAAATATCCCGTGAAAGGTGTAGGCAATGTCTCTCTTAAATTGAATCAAGGTAATACGATCCATTTATAGGATGTATTATATGTACCTGACCTCAAAAATAACCTCGTGTCCATCTCGGCAATCAAAGACAAAGTCTACAAGGTGGCTTTCAACAATGGCAAGGTACGTGCATGGAAAAACAATATCAAAGATGCCTTCACTCTTAGGTTTCAAGTTGATTCATTATATCAGGTCGGAGGAAGTCTGCTAGGTGTCATGTCTTGTGACACATCTCAAGCCTTGATCAAGAATCAAACAGAAAACAAGATCAAGATCTTAATGACTGATAATGGGACTGAATATGAATCTAACGAGTTTCATGACTTTTGTAAAGAGGTTGGCATTAAGAGGGAGACTACTACACCATATACTCCTGAACATAATGGTGTGGCGGAAAGGAAGAACCGTACGATTGTGGAAGTTGTCCGTGCCATGCCTTATGATCAAAGACTTCCGAAGTTTCTATGGCCAAAGCTGCAACCACCACCGTATATGTGCAAAACCGATGCCCTCATCAAGCATTGGGTTCCAAGACTCCTGAAGAAATGTTCACCAGTAAGAAACCTGACATATCTCATTTTAAAATTTTTGGAAGCCCTGTATATTTTCATGTGCCGAGAGAGAAAAGGAATGAATTGAGTGCATTTGGAAATAAAGGAATCTTTGTGGGCTATGGTGAAAATACTAAGGGCTATAGAATCTATGTAGTTGGTCAAAGGGAAGTCGTGATTAGTCATGATGTCACCTTTGACGAAGATATGACTCTCGGCAAGGTGAACAATCTACCTACTTCAAGGAGCTCTCAAGAAGCTGACACCAGGGAACCTAAAGACAAAGATGATGTAACAATGCCCGATGTGGATGAACCCATGGATCCTATTGATCCACCTGAGCCTTCCTCTTCAAGGAAGAGGCCCTCTTGGTTTAGGAGGCTACTCGATGATGCTGAAGGACACACTGCACCCCAAGGAACCTTCGGTGAAAGTAAGGAACCTTCCAAGTATCAGGGATACCTGACCATCATGAGCATGATCATACAAAATGAGCCTTCATCATTCTTAGATACCATCAAGCATCAAGGATGGAAGGATGCTATGACCGAAGAATATGAATCTGTTATGAAGAATGATGTCTGGGAAGTAGGTCCCAGACCCCGGGAAAAGACAATTGTCACTTCTAAATGGCTTTACAAGATAAATCTTGCAGCAGATGGATGTATGGAAAAGCATAAGGCTCGTTTTTTTGCTCGTGGCTTCTCCTAGAAGGAAGGTATAGACTATGATGAGATATTTGTACCTGTTGCCAGATATAATACCATCCACTTGATCATAGCCCTTGCGGCTTCACAAGGATGGAACCTACATCAAATGGATGTCAAGGCCACGTTCTTGCATAGTTCGATCAAAGAAGAGGTCTACATGGAGGTTGAAGAGGGCTCTCTCTAGGTTGAAGCAAGCACCCCGAGCATGGTATGAGAGCATCGATAGCTACTTGATGAAGTTGGGATTCACTAGGAGTGAAGCCGATCCTAACCTTTACGTTAAGGTTGAAGATGAAAAACCTCTCATACTGGTGCTGTATGTGGATGACCTCTTTCTAACAGGTGCAGACCCTTTCATTCACAAATGTAAGAGGGAGTTGGCTTCTGACTTTGAAATGAAGGACCTAGGACTGATGCACTATTTCCTAGGACTTGAAGTCTGGCAGAAGCCAAGGGAAATTTTCCTATCTCAAGGAAAATATGTGGTGAAGATATTGGAAAGATTAGGTATGGTTGACTGCAAGCCTGTTACTACCCCGATGGAGCTTGACTTTAAGAAGTTAAGCGGTAGTGCTACTGGACCTGTTTTACAAAATGCCACCAAGTATCATCAACTTGCCGAAGCATTAATGTTCTTAGTGAAATCCCGTCCAGATATGTGCTTTGCAGTCAACACATTAAGTCAACATATGGTTGAACCTCACCACATACATTGTATTGGTGCCAAGAATCTGTTAAGATATCTTCGTGGTACAATTACATATGGGTTAAGATACACTGCCGGAAATGTGAGACTGCTTAGATATACTAATGTTTATTGGGCAGGCAATGTGGTGGACCATAAGAGCACTTCCGGGTGCTGTTTCTCCTTGGGATCTACTTCGATATCCTGGATGAGAAGGAAGCAGAAGTCGGTGGCTTTGAGCACCATTGAAGCAGAGTATATTGCTGCTAGCATGGCCTCCTGTGAGGCAGTCTGGTTACGAAAGCTCTTCAATGAGCTATTTGGATTTACATTGGATACCACCGTGATCCTATGTGACAACCAGAGTGGGATTCGTTTGTCAGAGAATCCCGTATTTCATGATCGTTCCAAGCATATCGATATCAGGCACCACTGTATTCGAGATATGGTGACTATGTAGCAGGATGGTTAGTTCTCCTGTGAGGTCTGGATGATGTGTTCTCCATGAAGATTATGTAGCAAGATAATTAATTCTCCTGTGAGGTTTGGATGATGTGTTCTCCATGACTATTGTGTAGCAGGATGATTAGTTCTCCTTTAAGGCCTAGATGATGTGTTCTCCATGGCGATTGTGGACAAGATGATTCGCTCTCTTGTGGGACAGGATGATTCACTCTCTTATGGATAGGATGATTCGCTCTCTTGTGGAAAAAATGATTCACTCTCTTGTGGGACAAGATGATTCGCTCTCCTGTGGATAGGATTGATTAGTTCTCCTGTCGAGGCATCCTACCCATGTAGTCTGGGACTCATGGGAAGTACCTCTCATCTGATTAATGAGCAAGGAAATGAGGATAGGGACCATAGTAGTACCAATGGACGAATCAATGTATCTACCATACTCCCTATGCTAGGATGACCTTCATTGATCTGGGATCAATGATACTGGTCTGGGACCAATGGTAGGAGTTGTACCCACAATGACACTGACTTCGGGGCGGTTGAGGACTAGTTTGGGACCAGTGTTACACACTCTGAGACTTACTTTGAGTCAGTGAAGGATGATACTGGTCTGGGACAAGTGGTAGGAGTTGTACCCACTATGACACTGACTTCGGGTCGATTGAGGACTAGTCTAGGACCAATGGTACACACTCTGAGAGTGATGATACTGGTTTGGGACTAGTGGTAGGAGTTGTACCCACTATGACATTGACCTTGGGTTGGTTGAGGACTGGTCTGGGACCAGTGGTACACACTCTGAGACTGACTTTGAGTCAGTGGAGGATGGGTATGATACATCCTCGATCACTTCTTCTTCTTCATAATTTGGACAAAGCAGAGCAGAGCAAAACAAAGCCAATTAGAACAGGGCAGAACAGAACAGAGTAGCATAGGTAGAATAGAGCAGAGTAGAGGAGGGGTCAAGCTGTACAAGGCAGTGCATTTGATGGATGAATAGCAGCGACCGACAGATGAATTGCAGATGGAGTTCTCCCCAGTTGAGAGGGAGTGTTAAAATTGGCAACTAGGGCCAAACTCTATATGGGTCATCTTATTCATGGCTTATAGTATTTTTATTAGATTCCTCTCATCGAGAGGTGTAGGATTGATCTAAAGACCATCCGATTCCAATAAGTATTTATGGAGATATGAATTTATTTTGATTATGGAATAATTATCAAGCCGACCAACAACTCATGTAGGCTCAGAAGCCCAACAGTCACATCTATTCAATCATCAACATTTGTATATAAATACAGGAGGTATTTCCCTCATTTGGACACACACATCTCATCACATCTCTCTCTCTCCTATGTAGAAAAGAGGCTCTTCTCCTACTACATAGAAAGGGACTCTTCTATCGCACGTGTGGAAGGAAGGACGCAAATTTAGGGCTGCAACTGCATATCGGAAGTTTGACTAGCATTGACCATCTTTCTCTCTCTTAGAACTACATTGTAGGTGAACCTAACTCTCTTTGGAAGGCCGCATTTTTTGGTTAAGGAATCAAGCCGATCCGACGGTCGGTTTGCAAGATATTGTCTGCCCTAGTTGAGGGTTGACCTAGTGTTTGTTGCTGCTGATGTAAATCAGATTTATGTACTATTTCTCTCTGCTAAATTATTGAAGATAAAAGAAGATTTGATCAAAGGGTTCCCCCATATTGGGGTTTGTCCCTGGCTAGCCGCCACATCTTGTGTCTCTTGTCTTGGCTTGTATTCTGTCGATCATTTAATGCTCTAACTACACTTTAATTTATGTACATGTGATTGCTAATATGTGGATAATAATAATAAAAAGAAGTAAAATGCTCTAAGCATAGAACATACCATAACTAAACATGGGATCAGAGCTGAGGTGAAGACAAAGCCCGAGAAAGAGCAAGAGCAATCACCGAAGAGAAGATTGGCAAGGCTATTCTAGAAGAACTATGGGGTTCTCAACACTCTTCCCTGCCAAGGACAAGCTTCGTGAGAAGTTTGACTATCACGGATGAAAGATGTCTCTTGATCTAACCTTAGAAGATCAAGGAGTGTTCGACCATGTGAGAGGCAATATTGTTGAGCCTCCATCAAGTGCACCCACTGCTGCCAAGAACAAATGGAAAACCGGTGAAGTCAAAACAAAGAAGATCATCCGAGACTCTATCGACAAGCACTTGGTGGCCTATGTTTCTGAGCTGAACACCTCTAAGGAAATCTACAATAGACTGGTGAGTTTATTTAAAGTTAATGATGCAAATCAAGTTTTGTTTCTTAGAAATAAGTTGAAGGAAATTAAGAAGGGAAAAGATGAGAGTATGCAAGCATACTTCTTAAGAATCATCGAGATCAAGAATGATCTCCTATCAATTGGGGAGATTATTATTGATAGGGAAATGGCACTCATGACTCTTGGAGGATTACCATCTGAATGGTACGTGTTCAAGACTACTCTTCTCAACAATAACGTAATTCCCGGTTTCGAGGAACTAATGGCAAGATGAATTCAAGAAGAAACAAGGATAGAAGAGAAAGAAATGCGCTTGCCTAAAGGTCCTCCTACTGCCTTTTCTTCTCATGCTAAGAAAAGAAATAATTCCGGGACTAAATAAAAAAGAAAGGCTGGACCTAAGGGTGGAAGAAAAGGACGATGTTACATTTGCGATAAAGCAGGTCACTATGCAAGAGAATGCCCTGATAGAAGGGACTCACACTGGGACGCTAATCAAAATCCCTCTCATGGCAATCAAAGGAATGGAAAATCTAATAGCAGAGCTAAAAGGAGTGTTGGAAATCAAGGAAGATGACAATCATTTAAGAAGGCTAGAAATTCCAAGTATGGATCTAACAATGTTGATAATAAGTAGGATGAATATTATCTACCAGCTACTCTATCTACCTCTATTCCTTTGGACTCGTGGGGGATTTGGCTTATTGATAGTGGTGCCTCAAGGCACTTCACTCATTACAAATAAGTTCTCCATAATCTGATAGAGAAAGAAACTATCTTGGAAATTGTCCTTGGAGATAATATGAAATATCCCATGAAACGTGTAGGCAATGTCTCTCTTAAATTGAATCAAGGTAATACGATCCATTTACAGGATGTATTATATGTACCTGACCTCAAAAAGAACCTGGTGTCCATCTTGGCAATGGAAGACAAAGGCTACAAGGTGGCTTTCTGTAATGGAAAGGTACGTGCATGGAAAAACAATATTAAAGATGCCTTCACTCTTGGGTTTCGATTTGATTCATTATATCAGGTCGGAGGAAGTCCACTAGGTGTCATGTCTTGTGACACATCTCAAGCCTTGATCAAGAATCAAACCGAAAAGAAGATCAAGATCTTAAGGATTGATAATGAGACTGAATATGAATCTAATGAGTTTCATTACTTTTGTAAAGAGGTTGGCATTAAGAGGGAGACTACTACACCATATACTCCTGAACATAATGGTGTGGCAGAAAGGAAGAATCGTACGATTGTGGAAGTTGTTCGTGCTATGCTTCATGATCAAAGACTTCCAAAGTTTCTATTGGCCGAAGCTGCAACCACCGCTGTATATGTACAAAACCGATGCCCTCATCAAGCATTGGGTTCCAAGACTCTTGAAGAAATGTTCACTGGTAAGAAATCTGACGTATCTCATTTTAAAATTTTTGGAAGCCTTGTATATTTTCATGTGTCAAAAGAGAAAAGGAATGAATTGGGTGCATCTGGAAACAAGGGAATCTTCGTGGGCTATGGTGAAAATACTAAGGGCTATAGAACCTATGTAGCTGGTCAAAGGGAAGTTGTGATTAGTCATGATGTCACCTTTGACGAAGATATGGCTCTTAGCAAGGTGAACAATCTACCTACTTTAAGGAGCTCTCAAGAAGCTGACACCAAGGAACCTAAAGATAAAGATGATGTAACAATGCCCGATGTGGATGAACCCATGGATCCTATTGATCCACCTGAGCCTTCCTCTTCGAGGAAGAGGCCCTCTTGGATTAGGAGGCTACTCGATGATGCTGAAGGACACACTACACCCCGAGGAACCTTCCATGAAATTAAGGAACCTTCCAAGTATCAGCGATACCTAACCATCATGAGCACGATGATACAAAATGAGCCTTCATCATTCTCAGATACCGTCAAGCATCAAGTATGGAAGGATGCTATGACCGAAGAATATGAGTCTATAATGAAGAATGATGTCTGGGAAGTAGTTCCCAGACCCCAGGACAAGACAGTTGTAACTTCTAAATGGCTTTACAAGATCAAGCATGCAGCAGATGGAAGTACGGAAAAGTATAAGGCTCGTTTTGTCGCTCATGGCTTCTCCCAGAAGGAAGGTATAGACTATGATGAGATATTTGCACCTGTTGCCAAATATAACACCATCCACTCGATCATAGCCCTTGCAGCTTCACAAGGATGGAACCTACATCAAATGGATGTCAAGACCGCGTTCGTGCATGGTTCGATCAAAGAAGAGGTCTACATGGAGCAACTCGAAGGATTTGAGATTTATGATCGAAAATCTCATGTATGCAGGTTGAAGAAGGCTCTCTATGGGTTGAAGCAAGCACCTCGTGCATGGTATGCAAGGATCGATAGCTACTTGATGAAGCTGGGATTCACTAGGAGTGAAGTCGATCCTAACCTTTACATTAAGGTTGAAGATGACAAACCTATCATACTGGTGCTGTATGTGGATGACCTCTTTCTAACAGGTGCAGACCCTTTCATTCACAAATGTAAGAGGGAGTTGGCTTCTGAATTTGAAATGAAGGTCCTAGGACTGATGCACTATTTCCTAGGACTTGAAGTCTAGCAGAAGCCAAGGGAAATTTTCCTATCTCAAGGAAAATATGTGGTGAAGATATTGGAAAGATTCAGTATGGTTGACTACAAGGTTGTTACTACCCCGATGGAGCTTGACTTTACGAAGTTAAGCGGTAGTGCTACTGGACCTGTTTTACAAAATGCCACCAAGTATCATCAACTCGTCGGAGCATTCATGTTCTTAGTGAACTCTTGTCCAGATATATGCTTTGTAGTCAACACATTAACTCAACATATGGTTGAACCTCACCACATATATTGGATTGGTGCCAAGAATCTGTTAAGATATCTTTGTGGCACAATTACATATGGGTTAAGATACACTGCCGGAAATGTAAGACTACTTGGATATACTGATGTTGATTGGGCAGGCAATGTGGTGGACTGTAAGAGCACTTCCGAGTGCTATTTATCCTTGGGATTTGCTTCAATATCCTGGATGAGCAGGAAGCAGAAGTTGGTGGTTTGTAGCACCTCCAAAGCAGAGTATATTGATGCTAGCATGGCCTCCTGTGAGGCAGTCTGGTTACGAAAGCTCTTCAGTGAGTTATTTGGATTTACATTGGATACCACCGTGATCCTATGTGACAACCAGAGTGGGATTCATTTGTCATAGAATCCCATATTTCAAGATCGCTCCAAGCATATCGATATCAGGTACCACTATATTCGAGATATGGCGACTATGTAGCAAGATGATTAGTTCTTCTGTGAGGTCTAGATGATGTGTTCTCCATGACGATTGTGTAGCAGAATGATTAGTTCTCCTGTGAGGTCTGGATGATGTGTTCTCCATGATGATTGTGTAGCAGGATGATTAGTTCTCCTCTGATGCCTGGATGATGTGTTCTCCATGTCGATTCTGGACAAGATGATTCACTCTCTTGTGGGACAGGATGATTCACTCTCTTGTGGGACAGGATGATTCACTCTCTTGTGGGGCAGGATGATTCACTCTCTTGTGGACATGATGATTCACTCTCTTGTGGGACAGGATGATTCACTCTCCTGTGGACAAGATTGATTAGTTATCCTATCGAGGCATTCTACCCATGCAGTCTGGGACTCATGGGAAGTACATCTCATCTGATCAATGAACAGGGAAATGAGGATAGGGATGATAGTAGTACCAATGGATGCATTGTTGTATATACCGTACTCCCTATGCTAGGATGACCTTCATTGATCTGGGATCAATGGTACTAGTCTGGGACCAATGGTAGGAGTTGTACCCACTATGACACTAACTTCGGGGCAGTTGAGGATTGGTCTGGGACCAGTGGTACACACTTTGAGACTTACTTTGAGTCAGTGAAGGATGATACTGGTCTGGGACCAGTGGTAGGAGTTGTACCCACTATGACACAGACTTCGGGTCAGTTAAGGACTGGTCTAGGACCAATGGTACACACTCTGAGACTGACTTTGAGTCAGTAAAGGATGATACTGGTCTGGGACCAGTGGTAAGAGTTGTACCCACTATGACACTAACTTCGAGTCGGTTGAGGACTGGTCTGGGACCAGTGGTACACACTCTGAGACTGACTTTGAGTCAGTGGAGGATGGTATGATACATCCTCGATCACTTCTTCTTCTTCACAATTCAGACAAAGCAAAGCTGAGCAAAACAGAGCAAATTAGAACAGGACAGAACATAACATAGCAGAGGAGGGGTCAAGCTGTACAGGGCAGTGCATTTGATGGATGAATAGCAGTGACCGACATACGAATTGTAGATGGAGTTCTCCCTAGTTGAGAGGGAGTGTTAAAATTGGCACCTAGGGCTAAACCCTATATGGGTCATCTTATTCATGGCTGATAATATTTTCATTAGATTTCTCTCATTGAGAGGTGTAGGATTGATCTAAAGACCATCTGATTCCAATACGTATTTATGGAGATATGAATTTATTTTGATTATGGAATAATTATCAAGCCAACCAGCAACTCATGTAGGCTTAAAAGCCCAACAGTCACATCTATTCAATCATCAACATTTGTATATAAATAAAGAAGGCCTTTTCCTCATTTGGACACACACATCTCATCACATCTCTCTCTCTATCTCTCCTATGCAGAAAAGAGGCTCTTCTCCTACTACACAAAAAGGAACTCTTCTCTCACACTTGTGGAAGGAAGGATGCAGATTTAGGGCTGCAACTGCAGATCGGAAGTTTGACCAGCATTGACCGTCTTTCTCTCTCTCAGAACTGCACTGTAGGTGAACTTGACTCTCTGTGGAAGGCCGCATTTTTTGGTGAAGGAATCAAGCCGATCAAATGGTCGGTTTGCAAGATATTATCTGCCCTAGTTGAGGGCTGATCTAGGGTTTCCTGCTGCTGATGTAAATAAGATTTATGTACTATTTCCCTCTGTTGAATTATTGAAGATAAAAGAAGATTTGATCAAAGGGTTCCCCCATATTGGGGTTTGTCCCTGGCTATCCGCCACATCTTGTGTCTCTTGTCTTGGCTTTTTTTTCTGTCGATCATTTAATGTTCTATTTGCACTTTACTTTATGTACATGTGATTGCTAATCTGTGGATAATAATAATAAAACTAGGTAAACTGCTCTAAGCATACAACATACCATAACTTAACATGGGATCAGAGTTGAGGGGAAGACAAAGGCCGAGAAAGAGCAAGAGTAATCACTGAAGAGAAGATTAGCAAAGCTATCCTAAAAGAACTACGGGGTCCTCAACACTCTTTCTTGCCGAGGGAAAGCTCCGTGAGAAGTTTGACTATCACCGATGAAAGATGTCTCTCGATCTAACCTTAGAAGATCAAGGAGTGTTGGACCATGTGAGAGGCAATATTGTTGAGCCTCCATCAAATGCACCTGCTGCTGCCAGGAACAAATGGAAAACTGGTGAAGTCAAAACAAAGAAGATCATCTGGGACTCTATCGACAAGCACTTGGTGACCTATGTTTCTGAGCTAAACACCTCCAAGGAAATCTACGATAGACTGGTGAGTTTATTTAAAGTTAATGATGCAAATCAAGTTTTGTTTCTTAGAAATAAGCTGAAGGAAATTAAGAAGGGAAAAGATGAGAGTATGCAAGCATACTTCTTAAGAATCATTGAGATCAAGAACGATCTCCTATCTATTGGGGAGATTATTACTGATAGGGAAATGGCACTCATGACTCTTGGAGGATTACCATCTAAATGGCACATGTTCAGGACTACTCTTCGCAACAATAACGTAATTCCTGGTTTTGAGGACTAATGGCAAGATGAATTCAAGAAGAAAAAAGGATAGAAAAGCAAGAAATGCCCATGCCTAAAGGTCCTCCTACTGCCTTTTCTTCTCATGCTAAGAAAAGAAATAATTCCGGGACTAAATAAAAAAGAAAGGTTGGACCTAAGGGTGGAAGAAAAGGACGATGTTACATTTGCGATAAAGCAGGTCACTATGAAAGAGAATGCCCTGATAGAAGGGACTCACAATGAGACGATGATCAAAATCCCTCTCATGGCAATAAAAGGAATAGAAAATCTAATAGCAGAGCTAAAAGGAGTGATGGAAATCAAGGAAGAGGACAATCATTTAAGAAGGCAAGAAATTCCAAGTATGAATCTAACATTGTTGACAATAAGCAGGATGAATATTATCTACCAGCTGCTCTATCTACCTCTGCTCCTTCGGACTCACGGGGAATTTGGCTTATTGATAGTGGTGCCTCAAGGCAATTCACTAGTTACAAAGAAGTTCTCCATAATCTGATAGAGAAAGAAACTAACCTGGAAATTGTCCTTGGAGATAATATGAAATATCCCATGCAAGGTGTAGGAAATGTCTCTCTTAAATTGAATCAAGGTAATACGATCCATTTACAGGATGTATTATATGTACCCGACCTCAAAAAGAACCTAATTTCCATCTCGACAATGGAAGACAAAGGCTACAAGGTGGCTTTCAGCAATGGCAAGGTACGTGCATGGAAAAACAATATTAAAGATGCCTTCATTCTTGGGTTTCGAGTTGATTCATTATATCAGGTCGGAGGAAGTCCGCTAGGTGTCATGTCTTGTGAATATGGGACTGATAATGGGACTGAATATGAATCTAATGAGTTTCATGACTTTTGTAAAGAGGCTGGTGTCTAGTCAATTTAATGTCTTAAATTGCTCTACATAAATTATCAATCTGGGTATCATAAACTGATGAAGTGTGGTGCACCATATGTGCTTAGTTAACTTTTTTTCTTACTTCGTTGTTTTATAGTTTTTATCTTGTTTTGGGGTTTTGTTCATGTTGATCTCCTAAAGTCTCTAATGCAAATGGAAATCCTATTCTAAAGTCTTAAGAATACTTTTAAAGGTCAAGTATGGATGTAGATTTCAAGACAAGGTTTATGTTCCTTATGGTAATTTCCAAAACTTAGCACCTCAAAATATCTCAAAACATGCTATTGATAAAATTAACACTTGAATAGGAATGTAAATATGCAGCTACATAAATCTAACAAAAGATGAAACATTGATCATGAAATCATTGTCTCTGCTGCCCATCTAATTACAGAAATATAATCTAAACTATTGCACTCAAACAAACCAAAAATTGCAGACTAACGGAAGCAAGATCAATTTACTTCACTTATAATCCGATAGCTCGCCAAGTAGCTTTTCAGGGTTAAGCCATGGGTCCAGAGATAACGTTAAATAACATGAAGAATTGATATCTAAATTACCTACTTGCATATTAATGAAAGCAAAATCAAATTACTTTACTTATAATCCGATAGCTCGCCAAGTAGATTTTCGGGGTTAAGCCATGGCTCCAGAGA
This sequence comes from Pinus taeda, assembly GCA_000404065.3. Classification (NCBI taxonomy): domain Eukaryota; kingdom Viridiplantae; phylum Streptophyta; class Pinopsida; order Pinales; family Pinaceae; genus Pinus; species Pinus taeda. The sequence goes on along the minus strand of APFE030682878.1, from coordinate 13,115 downwards.
TAACGTTAAATAACATAAAGGACTTGATATCTAAACTACCTACTTGCAAAATGAAAGCAAAATCAAATCACTTCACTTATAATATGATAGCTTGCCAAGTAGCTTTTCGGGGTTAAGCCATGGCTCCAGAGATAACGTCAAATAACATGAAGGACTTGATATCTAAACTACCTACTTGCAGAATGAAAGTAAAATCAAATTACTTCACTTATAATCCGATAGCTCGCCAAGTAGCTTTTCGGGTTTAAGCCATGGCTTCGGAGATAACGTCAAATAACATGAAGAATTTGATATCTAAACAAGCTAACAACAGCAAATAAATAAGACTGAAATAAAAAAATAATTGAAATTGAAAAGCTTAAGAAAAAGTTCAACAGAGAGGCAAATCTCATGTCACTATTTGATGCAAAAACATATAAAGAAAAACTAATCTACAATCAACCGGTTGAACACACTTGCATGAATTAAAATTGCATGAATGAAAAATCTAAACTATCAAACTTGAAAGCAATAAAATGACATACATAAATGAAATCAAAACAAAATTACAAAATAAAATCTACTCTACCTTACATTCTAATACGCTCAATGACATCGACTTCACATCTCCTTCCATGTTCAGAACATCAAAGCTTTATTAAAATTCTTCAAAATTACAAAGTAAAACAAAGCTCTCTAAAGCTTTTCAAAGCCATCAAAGAAAAACTACAAACTCCAAGCTAAAGAACTAAAAAGCCAAGCTAAGACTAAGACTAACAAATGAAGGAGAGAGATCTCCTATTTATACAAAAAGATGAGAAGCCATCTCATTAATAAGAGTCCATGAATCTCTCCCTCTACCTCTAGAGTCCTAATCAAAATAGGAACTGATAAGACACATGTCTTCTTAGAGTTACAATACAATTAGGAGATGTGACACATATCTTCATGATCCCATGATTCTTTCCACTCAAATTCGAATTTGGCCTTAGAGTGCCACATAAAGGTCTTCTAAAAGCCTCATTTTAACCTACAGATGTCAACAATCTCAACCCACTTGTTAGGTATAAGCATATGCACATTATTTTCTAATTTTTAAACACAAATTCACTTAAAAAGGCTAAGAATTAATAAAGTTTGGAAAAACATAAATGTGGCTCAATGATAATGAAATTGGGATGAATGTAGTGACATAGTAGTGAAATGGAGGTGAAATGGAGGTGATATAATAGACATAATAGTGAAAGTGTAATGGAAATGAATGACATTTTCAAGACCCAACATACCCCCAAATTGAAGTTATTGCGTGTCCTCATGCAATATATATTACATTAACTCTTTTGATCCTTGAGCTTTGGTTTAACTTTGCATGATATCATTTGATAACTTCATATTTCTGCAAAGTGTTTTCCTTGAATTGCAACATGGTTGGTTCTTGTGTTACAACCATTTTTTTTGTTGCATTATATTTTGATCTTTGAACTTTGCATAATGATATTTTGATTATTGTTGCAAAGTATATCTTTATTGGATTGCATGATGGTTGGTTCTTGTGTGACAACCATGATTTTGTTTATATCCAATTTATCCTTTAAGCACTTTTTGAAGAAAAGCCATTGTATGCTCATAATAACAATGTAATAGCTAATATATGTTGGAAGTATGTGGGCTCCTGAATATGATATGGACATTGCAAGATATGAATATGAATGTATCCCCCCCCAACTAATGGTATTGGCAATTTTATGAAATGAGGAAGAGAAATGTTTTTCCAACAATTATCATTCTATCTTTTTATGGAATTATATGGTCAAAAGTTAGAAAATGACATACCTTAACTTACCCTTTGGAATGGATGAGTTGTATGTGTGGTGGTTGCAAAATTCTGATCATATTCTTCTTCAAGTGGCTGAACAAGAGGAGTCATGGATAAAGAGTTAAGATGACTTTTTATTGCTTTTACTAAAACTTGCTGAATCTGCTCCAAAATACTGAAAATAATAGTCTTCATGTCTTCAAAACTCATTGGCACAATTCCTACTATGTGAAAAAATGTTCTGATGTCGAACATAGCAGGAAATTGTTGACTTAGTGGCCATTAATGGATGCCACTAGTCAACACGAGAACTCTCACCATTGATGACAATGAGAGTTAAGATGCCCAAACACATCTTGCTAGGTACAAATGAATTTGTCGATGTCGAGTCACCTAGAAGATCTGATGAACAAGGGACATTAATGTATTTCCATTGTTTGTCAGCATGAGGACTTTCCATTAAGGCATGCAAGCCTCAAGACGTTTTTACAAAGAACTTAGACTCAAAGGACTATGGACTCAATAATTTGCATTGAAGCAGGGTTTATTTGCGAAATGAAAATGACAGGAAATGAAAGATGAAAATGGAAGATGAAAATGGAGAGTAGAAATGGCAATGGAAAATAAGCATGTGAATGAACCTCTTGCTTTTATTTGTGGATTATGAATAGACAAAACTAGATGGAAAGTGTATGTGAATGTAAATGGAAAGTTGAAGTAAAATGAGGTGAATGGTTTATTATGAGATATGGATGTGATGGAGACAATAGTATCTGAAAGTTTTTCAAGTGTTTGGATATGATTTTGCATCAGGATATTTCTTCTTTGTTGTTGATCATCCTCTTATGAAACAAATTGGTCTCTTAGAGAGACACCATTCACTTGTAGTCATTTGTCCTTCCTCCTGGAACCTGCAAAAAAAATAATACTTCTTCTGCAATGAAATGTAAGATTATCAAAGGAGAGAGATGACCAATCTCTCTAGTTATGATATTTACACACAAAACTAAGAATTTGTATTAATGAAACAAGTTCTTAAAGGAAAAATCAAAAGAATTTATACCTGTTTTGGAATTAGCACCTCAAGTTGATGTTGCTTCTTTTTAGCAATTTATTTAGTTATTGACCATTTCAAACTCTAATGATGGATTTCTCATTGTGTAGATCTTGTTGATATCTTTCCAGTGATACTTGAATCATCAAAATCTGATTTCGTATAAGAAAGTTAGGCTGATTTGAACAATGAGGTTTTTTTTAGCTGGAGAGCAACTGCGAAATTGGATTTTAGCTGCGGAATGTGCACAATTTCTGTAGCTAAAAATCTCGAATAAAAAGGTTAGCCATTCATATTTGATCATCAGTCCAAAATTAATCAATACCTTCAGAAAAGTGAGCAAATAACTTATTCATTTCATTGATTCAAAATTATTATTATTATTATTATTTTTTCTTGGCATGCGGCGACTTAGTGTGGCGACGTAGTGATAACAAACACCTTGACTTTCCTTTGACCGGGGTCCTTTTCATTGATTTGGATCAAATGGATAGGACACCATCCATGTACTGACATTTTCCTAGCTACCCATGTGGATTGTTTCGTCTCTTGACACCTATAACCTATAGAAGTCTAAAAATGGCTACGGAATTGCCAGTTAGCTACGGAATCAGGTTGCATTCTATAGCTAAAAGACAGTCAACCATCAATTTTTTTATTTAAGTTATTGGAAAAGAGATTTTATGCAGCCAAGTACCAGGGAGAGAGAGCCTAAGATCACAGCTAGTGCACAAGACCAATTATTCATGATCTGCTATTTTTTTTTTCTTCACTGTTTGCCTGAAAAATAAAAACTTTGTAAATGGTATATCAAGCAAAACAATTTTAGTGATGAAAATATATCAGAGTAATGGAAATGTATGATCTCTTCAACAGCTTTAATGATTCTTACAACAATCGTTTGACACATATCCCTGACTGCAAAATGACCCAATGGAAGATACTCAGCAAAGGTTTCAAACTTGACGGCAATGTGGCAAGTGTGGCAATCCAACACAGGGGCATAACCAGATTCATACTAATAACCTGTGCGGTAAAGTTGGCAGCGTCCTTTGTTGGATGCCACGTAACCGTGCTTAAGATTCTTAACTCTTGGCATTGAATACTTTGCCACATCCATCCATCGGCTGCGAAGAGCAGTATTCAACTTGTTCACATTAACCATTGTCGTGTTCGATTATGCTGTTAAACGGGAAGAAACAGAACAGGTACAGACGTGTGGCAAAAAGCGGGAGACATGTAATCATGTTTAAATGCTAGCACACTATTGATTCCTAATTGGAATTCCCTTCCCCAGGTAGTTGAATTAAATCACAGCCTGTTCATTAATTCAAATTCATTTTTCTTCACGCGACATGCAAAAAGAGGCTTTAGAGAACCGAGAAATTCTCCCAAACCACTACGCATTTCTTAAAACGGTTTCTAGGTTATCTTATTGACCCTATTGCCGAAAAAACCCATGTTTTATTTTTTCAAATTCATCTTCGTTTGGCCAGATCATGCAGTTGAAGTTTGACGTTTTTCTCTGTTTTGCGTTTTTGTGGATTACTGTGGTTGAATTTTTTCATTTGCAGGTTCATGAGCGTCTTGGAAAATTCTTGCAGCAGTATTATGAGCAGCCACAGTGAAAACCTACCACATGGAGCTTTGTGTTGATTTTATGCGCTTGGAGATAGCCACTGTCCATCAGACTTTTTCTAAATAACACACCAGTTTTGATTTGCCGAGTTTGCATTTTATAATCTGAAACTGTGTTTTTTTTTCTCTACTCTGTTAACTATCCGCATAGAAATACCAAATTGAAAAGGAAAAAAAATATAAGTTTCACTTGCACTGCAACATCACACTCTCTCTCAATTCTAGCCTTTTCATGCTCTAAATACTGACCCTTCCAACTCTCCTGAAGAAAGAAAGCATGTAGATAAATCTGGAAGAAAAATAATCGTGATTTCTTTGTGGTTGGGAAGGCCATCTTGCACCTTAGCAACAATCTTCATATTAGTTTTGTTTAGCAATTTTTGTAATCCATTGAAAGCTCTCCATATGAGTAAGATACATGAATCAGATGAATGCAAATGTGTTCCTTACAAAGGGCTAAATATTTTCACTAACATTGCCCCGTTGCTGCTGATTACAAGAGTCAAGAAAACAACTAGAGAAGGATTTTGTAGATTTTTTATTGAGGCCAAAGTGGAGACTGGAATTGGGGATAGCCATTGATTATTTCTTCTTTCTTCTTCTTCTTTTTCTGTCTTTTTCTTTTTTTTTCTTTTTTTTTTTTTTTTTTTTTTTTTTTTTTTTTTTTTTTTTTTTTTTTTTTTCTCTAAAATTGTGAAATTTTATAAGAATGATTAATGATTTTCAATTTCAGGCAGCAAAGGCTTCAAAGTAAATGTGCTAAAAACAGGAATTTGACTGAGGTCTTAAGCTGGTTTATTTATCAATCTGGGATGGGTGACTAGGATAGGATCCATGTCAGGACAATTCTGGAGATGCCCATGTGGTAAGTTTCTTCATTGGATGCCTGTAACCTGCTAAACCCTTAAATTAGCTGTGGAATTCACAGTTAGCTGCGGAATCAAGCTGCATTCCGCAGCTAATTTGCAGAATCTTATTAAAACAGGACACAATGTTTTGATGACCACTACAAACCATAACCAGTTAATTTTGGGCAGCTAAACCTATCAAAGCAGTTGGGTTTCATTATTATTTTTTTTTAATGAATCAATTGAAATGATGAAGTTTGTTTTGTCTCCTATTTTTTTTTTTTTTTACATAACAATTCTTTTTCTGATCCTCCAGATCACACAAAGTGCAGGAGGACAGCATACTCAAGAGTTATTAATTTTTTTTTTTTTTAGATGTAAGAAATAAGGTCTCCTAATTACACTTCCCTGGAAACGGCGCCAAAATGTCTAGTCAATTTAACGTCTTAAATTGCTCTACATAAATTATCAATCCGGGTATCGTAAACTGATGAAGTTTAGTGCACCATATGTGCTTAGTTAACCTTTTTTCTTACTTCGTTGTTTTATAGTTTTTATCTTGTTTTGGGGTTTTGTTCTTGTTGATCTCCTAAAGTCTCTAATGCAAATGGAAATCATATTCTAAAGTCTTAAGAATACTTTTAAAGGTCAAGTATGGATGTAGATTTCAAGACAAGGTTTATGTCCCTTATGGTAACTTCCAAAACTTAGCACCTCAAAAGATCTCAAAACATGCTATTGATAAAATTAATACTTGAATAGAAATGTAAATAAGCAGCTACTTAAATCAAACAAAAGATGAAATGCTGATCATGAAATCACCGTCTCTGCTGCCCATCTAATTACAGAAATACAATCTAAACTATTGCACTCAAACAAACCAAAAATTGCAGACTAACGAAAGCAAGATCAATTTACTTCACTTATAATCTGATAGCTTGCCAAGTAGCTTTTCGGGGTTAAGCCATGGGTCCGGAGATAACGTCAAATAACATGAAGAATTGATATCTAGATTACCTACTTGTAGATTAATGAAAGCAAAATCAAATTACTTCACTTATAATCCGATAGTTCGCCAAGTAGCTTTTCGGGGTTAAGCCATGGCTCCGGAGATAACGTCAAATAACATGAAGAACTTGATATCTAAACTACCTACTTGTAAAATGAAAGAAAAATCAAATCACTTCACTTATAATCCAATAGCTCGCCAAGTAGCTTTTCGAGGTTAAGCCATGGCTCCGGAGATAACGTCAAATAACATGAAGAACTTGATATCTAAACTACCTACTTGCAGAATGAAAGTAAAATCAAATTACTTCACTTATAATCCAATAGTTCTCCAAGTAGCTTTTCGGGGTTAAGCCGTGGCTCCAAAGATAATGTCAAATAACATGAAGAATTTGATATCTAAACTAGCTAACAATAGCAAATAAATAAGACTGAAATCAAAGCATAATTGAAATTGAAAAGCTTAAGAAAAAGTTCAACAGAGAGGCAAATCTCATGTCACTAGTTGATGCAAAAACATGTAAAGAAAAAATAATCTACAATCAACTAGTTGAACACACTTGCATGAATTAAAATTACATGAATGAAAAATCTAAACTATCAAATTTGAAAGCAATAAAATGACATACATAAATGAAATCAAAGCAAAATTACAAAATAAAATCTACTCTACCTTACATTCTAATATGCTCCATGACATCTACTTCACATCTCCTTCCATGTTCAGATCATCAAAGCTTTATTCAAATTCTTCAAAATTACAAAGTACAACAAAGCTCTCTAAATCTTTCGAAAGCCATCAAAGAAGAACTACAAACTCCAAGCTAAAGAACTAAAAAGCCAAGCTAAGACTAAGACTAAGAAATGAAGGAGAGAGATCTCCTATTTATACAAAAAGATGAGAAGACATCTCATTAATAAGAGTCCATGAATCTCTCCCTCTACCTCTAGAGTCCTAATCAAAATAGGAACTGATAAGACACATGTCTTCTTAGTGTTTCAATACAATTAGGAGATGTGACACATATCTTCATGATCCCATGATTCTTTCCACTCAAATTCGAATTTGGCCTTAGAGTGCCACATAAAGGTCTTCTACAAGCCTCCTTTTAACTTACACATGTCAACAATCTCAACCCACTTGTTAGGTATAAGCATATGTACATTATTTTCTAATTTTTAACCATAAAACTTAAAAAGGCTAAGAATTAATAAAGTTTGGAAAAATATAAATGTGGCTCAATGATAATGAAAGTGGGATGAATGTAGTGACATAGTAGTGAAATGGAGGTGATATAATGGACATAATAGTGAAAGTGTAATGGAAATGAATGACATTTTGAAGACCCAACAGCTGGCATTAAGAGGGAGACTACTACACCATATACTCCTGAACAGATGGTGTGGCAGAAAAGAAGAACCGTACGATTGTGGAAGCTGTCCGTGCCATGCTTCATGATCAAATACTTCTGAAGTTTCTATGGGCCAAAGCTACAACCACCGCCGTATATGTATAAAACCGATGCCCTCATCAAGCATTGGGTTCCAAGACTCCTGAAGAAATGTTCACCGATAAGAAACCTAACGTATCTCATTTTAAAATTTTTAGCCCTGTATATTTTCATGTGCCGAAAGAAAAAAGGAATGAATTGAGTGCATCTGGAAAGAAAGGAATCTTCGTGGGCTATGGTGAAAATACTAAGGGCTATAGAATCTATGTAGCTGGTCAAAGGGAAGTCGTGATTAGTCATGATGTCACCTTTGATGAAGATATGGCTCTCAGCAAGGTGAACAATCTACCTACTTTAAGGAGCTCTCAAGAAGCTGACACCAGGGAACCTAAAGACAAAGATGATGTAACAATGCCCGATGTGGATGAACCCATGGATCCTATTGATCCACCTGAGCCTTCCTTTTCGAGGAAGAGGCCCTCTTGGCTTACAAGGCTACTCGATGATGCTGAAGGACACACTGCACCCCGAGGAACCTTTCGTGAAAGTAAGGAACCTTCCAGGTATCAGGGATACCTAACCATCATGAGCACGATCATACGAAATGACCCTTCATCATTCTTAGATACCGTCAAGCATCAAGTATGGAAGGATGCTATGACCAAAGAATATGAGTCTATTATGAAGAATGATGTCTAGGAAGTAATTCCTAGACCCCAGGACAAGATAGTTGTCACTTCTAAATGGCTTTACAAGATAAAGCATGCAGTAGATGGAAGTACAGAAAAGTATAATGCTCGTTTTGTCGCTCATGGCTTCTCCCAGAAGGAAGGTATAGACTATGACGAGATATTTGCACCTGTTTCCAGATATAACACCATCTGCTCGATCATAACCCTTGCGGCTTCACAAGGATGGAACCTAGATCAAATTAATGTCAAGACCGCGTTCTTGCATGGTTCGATCAAAGAAGAGGTCTACATGGAGCAACCCGAAGGATTTGAGATTTATGATCGAAAATCTCATGTATGCAGGTTGAAGAAGGCTCTCTATGGATTGAAGCAAGCACATCGAGCATGGTAAGAGAGGATTGATAGCTACTTGATGAAGCTGGGATTCACTAGGAGTGAAGCCGATCCTAACCTTTACTTTAAGGTTGAAGATGACAAACCTCTCATACTGGTGCTGTATGTGGATGACCTCTTTCTAACAAGTGCAGACCCTTTCATTCACAAAAGTAAGAGGGAGTTGGCTTTTGAATTTGAAATGAAGGGCCTAGGACTGATGCACTATTTCCTAGGACTTGAAGTCTGGCTGAAGCCAAGGGAAATTTTCCTATCTCAAGGAAAATATGTGGTGAAGATATTGGAAAGATTCGGTATGGTTGACTGCAAGCCTATTACTACCCCGATGGAGCTTGACTTTAAGAAGTTAAGCGGTAGTGCTGCTGGACCTGTTTTACAAAATGCCACCAAGTATCGTCAACTCGTCGAAGCATTAATGTTCTTAGTGAACTCCCGTCCAGATATATGCTTTGTAGTCAACGCATTAAGTCAACATATGGTTGAACCTCACCACATACATTGGATTGGTGCCAAGAATCTGTTAAGATATCTTCGTGGCACAATTACATATGGGTTAAGATACACTGCCGGAAATGTGAGACTACTTGGATATATTGATGCTGATTGGGCAGGCAGTGTGGTGGACCGTAAGAGCACTTCTGGGTGTTGTTTCTCCTTGGGATCTGCTTCAATATCCTGGATGAGCAGGAAGCAGAAGTTGGTGGCTTTGAGCACCGCCAAAGCAGAGTATATTGCTACTAGCATGGCCTCCTGTGAGGCAGTCTGGTTACGAAAGCTCTTCAGTGAGCTGTTTGGATTTACATTGGATACCACCGTGATCCTATGTGACAACCAGAGTGGGATTCATTTGTCAGAGAATCCCGTATTTCATGATCGCTCCAAGCATATCGATATCAGGTACCATTATATTCGAGATATGGCGACTATGTAGCAGGATGATTAGTTCTCCTATGAGGTCTGGATGATGTGTTCTCCATGATGAATTTGTAGCAGGATGATTAGTTCTCCTGTGAGGTCTGGATGATGTGTTCTCCATGACGATTGTGTAGTAAGATGATTAGTTCTCCTCTGGGGCCTGGATGATGTGTTCTCCATGGCGATTGTAGAAAAGATGATTCACTCTCTTGTGGGATAGGATGATTCGCTCTCTTGTGGACGGGATGATTTGCTCTCCTGTGGACAAGATGATTCGTTCTCTTGTGGGACAGGAAGATTTTCTCTCCTGTGGACAAGATTGATTAGTTCTCCTGTCGAGGCATCCTACCCATGCAGTCTAGGACTCATGGGAAGTACCTCTTATCTGATTAATGAGCAGGGAAATGAGGATAGGGACCATAGTAGTACTGATGGACGCATCGCTGTATCTATCGTACTCCCTATGCTAGGATGACCTTCATTGATCTGGGATCAATGACACTGGTCTGGGACTAGTGGTAGGAGTTGTACCCACTATGACACTGACTTCAGTGTGGTTGAGGACTGGTCTGGGACCAGTGGTACACACTTTGAGACATACTTTGAGTAAGTGAAAGATGATACTGGTCTGGGACCAGTGGCAGGAGTTGTACCCACCATGACACTGACTTCAGGTTGGTTGAGCACTGGTCTGGGACCAATGGTACACACTTTGAGACTGACTTTGAGTCAGTGAAGGATGATACTAGTCTGGGACCAGTGGTAGGAGTTGTACCCACTATGACACTAACTTCGAGTCGGTTGAGGACTGGTTTGGGACCAGTGGTACACACTCTGAGACTGACTTTGAGTGAGTGGAGGATGGTATGATACATCCACGATCACTTCTTCTTCTTCATAATTTAGATAAAGCAAAGCAGAGCAAAACGGAGCAGATTAGAACAGGGCAGAACATAATAGAGCAGAGTAGAGCAGGGATCAAGCTGTATAGGGCAGTGCATTTGATGGATGAATAGCATCGACCGACAGACGAATTACGGATGGAGTTCTCCCTAGTTGAGAGGGTGTGTTAAAATTGGTAACTAGGGCCAAACTCTATATGGGTCATCTTATTCATTCCTGATAATATTTTCATTAGATTCTTCTCGTCAAGAGGTGTAGGATTGATCTAAAGACCAGCCGTTTCCAATAAGTATTTATGGAGATATGAATTTATTTTGATTATGGAATAATTATCAAGCCGACTAGCAACTCATGTAGGCTCAGAAGCCCAATAGTCACATCTATTCAATCATCAACATTTGTATATAAATAAAAGAGGTCTTTTCCTCATTTGGACACACACATCTCATCATCTCTCTCTCTCTCTCTCTCTCTCCTACGCAGAAAAGAGGCTCTTCTCCTACTACGCAGAAAGGGACTTTTCTCTCACACGTGTGGAAGGAAGGATGCAGATTTAGGGCTGTAAATACAGATCGGAATTTTGACCAGCATTTGACCATATTTCTCTCTCTCAAAACTGCGTTGTAGGTGAACCTGATTCTTTGTGGAAGGTCACATTTTTTGGTGAAGGAATCAAGCCGATCAGACGATTGGTTTGCAAGATATTGTATGCCCTAGTTGAGGGCTGATCTAGGGTTTGCTGCTGCTGATGTAAATCAGATTTATGTACTATTTCTCTCTACTGAATTATTGAAGATAAAAGAAGATTTGATCAAAGGGTTCCCCCGTATTGGGGTTTGTCCTTGGCTAGCCACCACATCTTGTGTCTCTTGTCTTGGCTTGTTTTCTGTCGATCATTTAATGTT
>APFE030682869.1:0-12199 GCA_000404065.3 Pinus taeda | reverse complement strand
ACACTTCTGGGTCATTTCCGGGCAGAGTGTCTGGTTCTAAGTGCCGTGGTCCATCTGACCTTGCTACGTTCTTCCGACCCCCCCCCCCTATCGTTCGCTATAACCGGATGGGGAGCAAGAATAAGGTAGTTATAAAGCCAAGACCCCACTGGATCTGTTGCTGGTTCTCTAGTAGCTGTTCGAGATCGAGATCCAGACCCATAACCTGAAAGCCAGAAAGCCAGCCAGCTACGTAGCATAAGGGATAGGTAGCATAAGTACCAATAACATAGGCAAAGGCATCACAGCCAACAGCATAGGAAGCAAAAGGATAGACACAGGTGGGAGCAGCAGGGTCAGAGGGCAAGAGCATAGTCATAAGTAGCAAGCGTAAAGGTGGGAGAGAAAGCAGATAAATAGCCATATTATTCAGATACTTTCGTGCAAAAGCCGGAGCCCACCCCAGTTCCATTTGTTGGCCCGGAACCTTATGGAGTAGATTCAGTTCCCAACATAAGATGAAGATTCAGTTCGAGTTCGTTCTCCGGGTTTAGATGGAGACCCCGCGCCAGAACCGGCGAATGACCCTACGAAGCACCCTTAGTAGTTTTTTACCCAGGTGACCCAGCATCCTCACCACCACCATTTCGCTGAATTACGTATATAGATAAGCTCACTAAGGTTGATCCAGATCTTATAGATCGGATATATTGATTGGGAAAGAAGAGCCAGCACGATCGGTGGTAAGTAAGGGCAGGCACAATCGGTAAGTAAGGAAAGAACAATTCATCGTACTAAGTCCTTTCATAGCTAGATGAATTAGCCTGAAAGGATGAGTAATCGTACTATGAATCGTACTTCCTTTCCTTTCCTAAAGAGAGTAATTAGACTGAAATAACAATGACTCGTACTTGAAGGACTGTACATCACCATACTTCCTTTCCCACGAATCTTGTTCTCTTTCGCTCCACGCCCACCCAGATTCTATTCCAGCACTAGGCTCCTTTTGAGGCCTTCGCTCTTAACGAATAACGGAAATATATTGAACGGCTTTGCGTTCTGCTTCCTGCGGGAGTCAGTCGTCTCTACCTGAGTGTGAGGTTCCATCACTGATTACTTCTGGGTAAACCAACCGACGAATGGTAAGAGGGGGGTCACCGGTTTCGCGACTACGTCTAGCAGGTATGCACTTCGACCCCGAGCTAGGCGAGGGAGCCCTAGTGAAACGGGGAGCTTTGTACTGACTCATTTGGTGTACGGCCGGAAGATACGGGGTGCTTAAGAGTCTCGATCAAATGCTACTGAATCCACCCCTGCTACAGGAGAAACTCAATCAACTGGATCCACTCAATCTGGATTTGGACCTTAGCGATATGGTTACTCTCGCACAAACAATATATATATATATCTAAAGCATAGGGTAAGATCTTGACGCGTTAGCTATTCAATTCAATTGGTTGACCCACCAGCACCTACAAAGACCATCCTTCTACTACGTAGCGAGGTAGCTCTGGATCTGGAACTTGAATTTCGTATGATATAGGGGGGGCTGCTTATAGCTTAGATGCTGCGAGTGAGACTGAGTTTGAAACGGGCGCTTCAGCTGGATACCTTATGGTTCAACAACCTAGGCTACAAGCTTTCGAGCTGGCTTTGCTCCTGGAGGTAATGCTAGAACATCGCTTACGAATACTGGAACATAATGGGATGTCTAAACTTAGCTGCTTGGAATGCATGCAGATGCCATCATAAATTATTGTAACACCAGGGTATGTAGGAACATCACTAGTTGGATAAAGAGCTTATGTCGGAGCACTTCTAGTAACTATTGCAAATACCGAAACATAACTTATTGAATTGAAACACTAGCTAATGCACCTGACTTCTAGGAACATAATAGGATGTCGGAACATGCACTTGTGGGAACAATATTCAATGCTGGAACAACAAGGTAACAATATCTGGGAACACTAGGAAATCCCGGAACTACACTGATAGGAACTATTACGTATATGGAAACATAAGCACTTGTCGGAACATCATATCTTGTGACATAGAGAAATATTGGAACATCGCTTATAGTCGCATGTGCAGATCCGCGAACACTACTGAGAGGGCAGCCCTTTCCTGAACGGATATAAGGGAAGGAGCTGGAACTGGCTGATATGCGGGTTCTAAACCTGTAAACCCTTATCTATTGTGTACATATTTCGATGGAATGGAGCAAACAGATACTTCTTATATCCTCCTTATCGAATGAGAAAGTGAATGATATAATCGCTCCGAGATGTTGGTACTAACTTGATATCGATTACTTATAAAAGAAGAAGTGGACTTTACTGGACCATGGTATTGTAGTTCAATTGGTTAGAGTAAATGGAGGCATCCCGATCTTGCTTCTCCTGCCGAGCTTATCTCTACCTCTACTAACTTGGGAACAGCTCATGTCCAGTTTTAGGTGCCCGCCAAAGTGATTCCATATAAATATCTAGCACAACTGGATCTCCAACTAAAGAAACAGGTGAAACCACTGCTTCTGCCTCTGCGGGATCCACTGGTTCAAAGTAAGCAACTGGATCTACTTATGCAGCTGGAGGATCTTAAGCTGGTCCTAGTTCAAACCCAATGTGATTGAATGGACCAAGAGAAACTGATTCAAGTTCATAAAAAGAAAGTAAACTCGGTCTCCAATTGCTGGATCTTTATCTCGATCTCGATCCGTGACTGGATATGGAACCTAGCGAAGGTAAGCTGCGACTGCTATTGATGCTTTCACCCGGCCCGGTCATTAACGGGATTTGGAACTCAATATCGATCTGCTCAGGATCCAATACTTACACAGAGTAAAAGGCTTCGGGCTCTTGGATGGGCAACTTTATACGCATATAGAACTGCCTGGTAAATCAATAGCAGCATATGGGGAAATTCCTCTCCATGAACCTGGCCTATCAGTTCTCAATTCGACACCTTGGTCTCTAGTCATTTCAATAGTGAAAGGGTGGGTGCTTTCCCTTTAGCTTAGATCGTTTCAACTGCCGGATGGAGTTATTGGATTATGGTCCATCAGAGTCGTTGAATGGAATGGACAGGCTTAAGACTGCTAGGAGACGAGATTGAGTGCAACCTATGACCTGATCTTAGAAGCACCGGATTGGGTGGGGGTTGATCCCTTATCTTCCCGTAACCCTACGACGATTGGATGGATGGCTTTGACTTGGCTGGAAGTGGGCTCTCCCCGTGCCCTTTCTCCTCTACCTTCTTCTAGGTTGGATTACTACATGATCGGTGCGCCTGGGATTTCTCTTTTTTCATGATTTTTCGCGTCGACAGAGTGACAGGTGGTGACTGCTGCTCAAATTAGCGATGCTCAAGGATGCGGAGGCAGGCTCGACTGTTAAGGAGAGGACCCCACGCTTCTTCGGTAGATCCGGTCGCACGGCGTTGGATCGATTTGATTCGAATTGGTTAATAGTTCTCAGTGCGACATGAACTTCGCAACCTTCTTTTGTGACTTCCATCGAATAGCAGATTGACTTCTAACTTTTTTGCATATCTTATTTGTGGGAGTGAGCGAGTGGGAAAGAGAAAAAAGATCCTAAGTGATATTGGGTGGAGGGCGTACCTACCTCTAAGAGTCCCTCCAGGTCCTCCTCATTTCACATTGTGCCATAGTCACAACCCCCTTTCGTTGGGTCCAATAAAACATATAGGGACAATGAAATGGATTGTTTTCTTACTGAAACATGCCTCCTCTTCTTAACGTTTATCTATGACAGGCTGGATGGCTTTTCAATTGCCTTGCACGATTCCCTTGGTGAGCCCCATTTCTTCCCATTCTATAGTTGTTGAGCCCAATTCCCATAACGTAGGAGGTCTAATGCTCTGGTTTGGCCCAGGGAAGGTTGGAACAACAGCTCTACCAAAACCTCCAAATTCGTTATCTAAATAAGCAAGACAACATTTATATACAATATCGCATTTATACGTTGAACTTGGACTCGCATATCATTGCCTTAGCTTCAGTCTGAGTCACCCTAAGGCTAGCCCCGTGAAAGCCTAGAGATATGGTCACTACATGTTAATATACGAGCTCGCATGGATACGTCCTTGCCAAAGCCCATGCACTCTGCCTTAGAGTGAAAGCTAGAGTCCAGAGAGAATAAATGATCTTTCTCATTCTCTCTATTCTTAGTTCTTAGCTTTAGTCCCATGCACTCCTTATAGTGAAAGCTCCAGTTAGTTTTAAGCGGAAGATCCAGAGTTTAGTTAGAACAGAATAACTCTCTCGCCATATCTACGTTTCCACTTGGACTCGCATATCTACGACCAGAGAAACAAATTATAGGGCTTCTACTAGGGCTTATCACACTAGGGGCTCTTCTCTACGGGGCTCTCTAGACGAGTGGGAGGTCCCCCGACCCGAGTCAGTAAGTGCGGTAAGTCATGTTGATTTCGCACCTCCCAGGTAGGAACCATTCATAGGTGGTGGTTCCGTAGTGTAAGTCATGTCACCAGGGTGAGGGTGAGCCTGCCGAACTTCTCGACTAAAGGAGAGGTAGCGAACTCTCGACTAAAGGCCGCCATCGCTCCTCTTTCTTTAAAGCGCTCCTCTTAAAACAGCGCTTCTTCTTTTACCGGGGCTCTTTAACAGGGCTCTTTAACAGGGTATCCTCATTCGACAGGGCTCCTCATATTTACCGGGGCTCCTATTTAGTAACCGTCTTACAACCTTATTTATCGATCTCCTGCTGGCTGCTGCTTAGGGGTCTTGCCCGGCGGCCGATCAACACTTGGCATCGAGTCCCGGCCATCAAGTAGCATCATTAAGATACACCATCCATCTAGAGAGTAAAAGCATAGAGTAAAAGAATTGACCCTTGGATCAATTCTTGTCTTCGAGTACCGGCATCGAGTGAATTGGACTGCATCATCAACTAGCGGTAATTGGGACCTCCTTACTGTGTCTATCGGCACATCCTGTGACTGATGGACTCTCGGCTGACTTACATTGACTATGTGAGAATGATATTTTCTTGGTGAACTGTAAATGCCCCTCCCTGTGGATTAGTGCCATACCTGTGCCCCGTAGCTCTGCTCCTCCCTGTGGATTAGTCCCCTGTGACCTGTAGTCCCATAGAGTATCCCGATTGAGTAGCTGCCCCTTGTGTTCTGTATCGATCGGTAACCGACGCTCAAGCATTTATTCGTCCATCCGTGACTGGAACAGAAAGCTGGCATCGAAAACCAAAAGACTATCAGCAGCGAGTACTGGCATTGAAACCTGAATCGAGTGAGTACCAGCCAGCATCTACACACCTGGATTGGGTGCATCGACAAGCAGCATTGACTCCTGGGATCGGCTCTTGTGATCAACTCCTGGGGATTGAGTACAAGCATTGAGTACCAGCATCAAGTGCATCAAAAACTGGATCGACTAGCGGCAGACTGACAATGACCGGGGTGGGGAATGATGGGCTATCGGTTCGCAAACAGAAAAGAAGGCGCATTGCCTCCTGGTATAAACTGCATTTGGCGGCTTAACTCACTTGGGGGACTTGGCAGGTTCCTTAAACATACTGGGTGTACTTGGTATACGTGGACTTGGTGGGTGGGGGGCCGAATCTAGTGTTATTACATATATAAATAATGACTGGAATAAAGAAAGAAACCAACGGGCTGGTCCAAGAAAGAAACACGGCGGGCGGAATAAAGGGCTTACTCAAGTGATTGCTGCCTGCCCTCTCTCCATTGATGCTTTTCCGTCTCTATATTGTGTCTTTCTCGATACCCGACCTACGAAGAGCGACCTTGGCAGAACGCTTCGCTCGACAAACCCGAGTACCTAACGGGCCATCCGAACCCATGGCCAGAACCCAATACCCTGCCTGGCAATAGGCTATTGCCAACTATGACGAACCCACGAACCTGGCGCTAGGAAATTGCAGAACTATGCATCACTGGCAGGGCAGGGACGCTGGCGAAAGCAACGCTTCCCGCTATCACTGGACCTGCCAACAACCGTATCGCTAACCTCACTGCTGCAGGAAGAAAGTAGAGTATAGACGCAATAAAGGTGGCTAAGCAACAGGCACCCACCCACCTACCCGCTGTAATGGATACAGTTTATCTCGTTCTAGTCCAATTTACCATTCACAAGCATAAAAACTAAGAACCTACCTAACTCGGAATTCCAACAAATTAAGAAGCACGCCCGCCGTTCCAATAAAGAACCTGAAATCTTATGACTGACTATTCTATTGGTAAAGCCTATGCTATCCCACTTCTTCCCTTCGGATGCGTCCCACCCCTTTCTATAGTAGGGAAACCGGGGCCAACTTGATCCTCTTCCGAGGAGAGCCTCTCCGTGTACGATCTATAACCATTTAAAGGGACCCACCTTACCGTTCTTGACAGCGCACATCACCACCGGCCAAGAGGATTAAGGCCAACTGACAGAGCCGACTCACATAGACCCACCCAACATAGTAACATATATGCCAAGTCACCTTCCACACACGACACAGCCACCGGGACGGGAAGGGATGGCCATAGCAGCACACATACCCCGCAAGCCAGCCAGACACAGTCCTCATTCCCAGGATAGGAGGTCAACGATAGCCAAGAGTTGAGACACTCGATTCAGGTGTTTTGATGCCCGTACTCAATCCAGTTGATGCCAAGTCTCAATCAGGTAGGTTGTTTTCGATACAAATGTTGATTCGATGCTTAGCTTTATTTCTACTTTCATTTTTATCACTCCCAATATGAAGCTCCCAATATGAAGCTCCCAATACGATGTATAATCTATCCTTCCCAATACAAGGGGCTAATCTTTCGTACCCATCGGGGGCTAAGTTCACGTATCAATATGATGAAATCTCACGTCCTAATGCAAGGTCTAATCTAAAGCCCCCATTTTATCGAACCTCGAACCAAATATATCCTCCCCCCTATAAACTCGAATCTACCACTCACTTACCGATACAGAACACACGGTCCTTACCTCCATCGAAAAGAAGGAGATGAAGCCGAGGCTGCAGGCCCCCCTCATAAGTAAGGGAGAGAGAGCCGCATGCGATGGTCAAGGATATGACGCCCAGAGCGAATGAAGATAGGGCAGATTATGCTCTTGCTTTTTAGCCATCTGAATAATCTGCTCAGTCAACAGCATAATCTACTTCTGCTTCATATACATAACCAACTACTGAATCTACTGGTTCATACACCCTTGCTTTTACTGGATCTACTACCTATGCTGCCTCTGGTGCTTTTAGCTCTGCTATTACTGGCTATAGGTCTGGATCACGAAGATCAGCATTTGGAACGGCATCACGAAGGTATGGATCTCGATCACTAGTCGTAAGGTCTGCTGGTCAAGCTGCTGATGCTGGATCTCGAGATGGAAGGTATGCTACGGCCCATGCTACTGGCTAGGACTATGTACCAAAACCCGGAACAGGGTGAAATTGAGAAACTTCAGATTAGTTAGTGCGGCGCTGGACCTTACCAAAAGACTACCTAATGAGCTTTCCTAATCGATGGCGGCCTTTAGTCGAGAGGTCGGCAGGCTCACCCTATGGAATTATTGAGAAAAGAAGCGAAGCGTGCAGATTGTTCTTTCTGTGTGCTGTCAGTGTTGACGATGGGTGAAGGGTAAAGCGTCAAGGCTTTCGGCGTGTCACTGTTGACTCTGGGGGCAATGGGATGTCTCTCTGGGTGGATCGATAGATTGGCTCTTGGGGAAAGACTCATTCATCCAGCTCCTCAAAAGAAACTGGACTGTCTCTGCTCCTCGATTCATCAACGTATGTAACGTCCATCGACTCGAGGAACTAGAGTTCCGTCCGTTCCGTCTCATTAAATATAGGGCTAGGTGTTATGTCATCTCGTTCGGTGGATCGAGAATATATAACTGTGGATCGATGGGGGTAACTTGGTGGGTAAGACTCATCATCCAGCTCCTCAATCAATCATTCCTTTAACCCTGCCCCGCCTCTCGCTGTCCCTTCCACATGTCTGTCTGTCCTCGCCACCATCCCTCCGTCCGTGGGACCGGACCACCGCTGCTCTCAACTGGCCATCAATCAAATCACTCACTCATCGGTGCACTTCCTCGCATTGTTGGCAACGTGTTCCCTGCCTTTGTCCCTAGATGCCTGCAATGTTCTGGCTCGATCGGTTGACTCATAGGGTAATCCTCATCAATCAAATAAAGAAATCCCTTCCCGGAATACCTCTCAACCCTCCCAGAAGACTAGCTATATGGCAATGACTTCTGACAATGACCGGCTGGCAATGACTGGTATGATTGGCTCTGACCTCCTGACAATGACTGGCAATGCTTGTCTCTCGGCTGACCTTCTGACAATGACCTTCTGGCAATGACCACTAGCTCTCGGCTGGCCCTATGGCAATGACCTCCCGGCAATGACCACTGGCTCTCGTCTGACCTTCTGGCTCTTACTGGCTATAACTGATATGATTGGCAATGATCGCTATGTAAGACTGGCGTATGAACCTCTTGTGAATTCACGTATGTAACGCCTCTTCATTCCTTCCATCGTTCCGAACCGTTCAGTCCAGCCCAGGTAGGAACATTCCAATGTTCCGTAGCGGTAAGTGAGGGTATGGGGGAACTCATTCTCGGGTATGGATTTCACGAGGTATGGATTGAACGGGGCCTTCTCTCTCATCTGGTGGAAACTTGGAATGGATGGAGGAGTAAGGGGAATGGGTGCACCTCACACACACTCTGCTGGAGCTCAGAGGAAAGCACAAGTGGTATGGGACTTGACCTTACCTGGCAAGCTTCTTCGCTTTCGCCCAACTAAGTAACCTCCTATTTCTTTCAAATAATGAACACAACTGCTTCTTCGCTGGAGCTCAGGGGACACAAACAAGTGGAAATAAATGCTATTACTAACTTATATTAACACCACTAATATGCTCCCGGAATATAGGCGAGCTGAAGCTGAAGCGGGTTCGGGCAAGGCACCTCAAACAGCTCCACCAGTTCTCCCCATGTGAAAGAATCCCCGTGTATGTCGTTGTGTAAGAAAACCTAGTTGTTGTAAAAGAGTCCTAGGATCTATGCTATATTAGCATGGCATAGAGTCTCGTTTCACTGGTCCATTTGGGATGGGACAGACTTCCCCAAACCTTCTCATTGGGCATAGTTCCTTTGTCATAATCTCTTTTTGATGGGTTCGATGAAACCAACTCATCTTGGCACCTAAATGGATTTCTTCTGAATAGAACATGGCCATTTCTGTACATTTCTCTCGTGGCAGGATTCCATATCTGGTAGGAGTCAGCGGCTTCAGCTCCCCATGTTCAGGAACTCCCATGTTAAGGAACTAACTCCAGCAGGGTTCATATACGAGCATGCATAGAGACATAGAACCTGTACTCGCATATAGTTTTTCACTTGTTTTATAAACAACAACAAGTGGAATGCAATCATGGCTTCTTCTTCATGCAGTGATTGAAGGTCTGGCAATTAAGGCTTATTGTCATGGACTACAGCTGACTTAATAAATAGAGAACTTACAGTTGTTCATAGGGCCCATTCTGAAGCTAGTCAAGCAGTCCGGCAAAGCCCTTTCTCGGCCTTAAACTCAAAGGCTTAAGGCTTATTATAGTGCATAGTGCATGGACTAAGCGCTAGTGTCTGTAAGGCTAATTGCTATGGGACTTACACTACGGCTGCCAGTAGTTAAAGAACAAATGGACTTAAGCTAGTCGTTCTTAGTGCATGTGGACTTCATACATTTGATACCGGCATATATAAGACACAATCTATGAATTCATTCTCATGTGTCCCAGTAACGTAAGTAAGGTACTAGCCATAGTCTCCTAAGAACTCTTACAAGAGTTCCATGGACATATCTCTTCCTTGTTTCCTGATTCTACACGTAGTTTGATCTCTGGCAAGTAGTGTCTCCAGTTTGAATGGGAATGGCATAAGAAGATGAGTATAGGTTGTTCCAAATACATTGAGTGTTGTTGAGAGACTCGCCTATAACTAGGACTTGCATATCTAAGTTGAACTTGTCTTGTCATTAGTTATATGCAATAAAAATAAGAGAAATTCTCTTTCTCACTATTACCAGCGTAAGCAAATAAGAATAATATCTTAGCCGGCCATAGAGTAAGGCACTTGCTGTAGTTTTAGGAGTTAGTTCCATGGAGTAAGGTCCATACGATAAGTCCTATTAATCAACCTGCCATAAGATCTTGCTTTAGTCTTAGCTTAAGTCCTTTGGCATAAGGGTGAGCCTGCCGAACTCTCGACTCAGAAGCCCGAAGGGCTGAGCCGTAACGTGTTGAGGTCCGTTAGGTGTGCGTGCGCGACTATAAGCGCATCGCTGACTGATAGAGAGGAGAGGGCCCGCCATCGAGATGAGAGGGCCGCCATTCTGAGAGGAGAGGAGAGGAATGGGAGCCGCTCGACCAGGCGCCCCCCACCCAATTAAGCATCAAGGCCGGCAGGGCTCGACCAGCGCTAGTTATTATTTAGAGGGGCACCCAATAGTAATTGAACTTGAATCGCAATTCATTGGTGCCGTAATTGACATATATAATGAGATGATTTCCCTAGCTAGAGAGGAGAGAAGAAAGACCAGTCATGTTATGGTGGTAGTTTATATGGCATGTGAGGTAGGTTTCCCAGAGGGCATGCATCGAGAGTGGAATTCTCGTTCTGAAAGATGCGTAAGCAAGGCTCGACTGGACCCTTCAGATAGGCCTTCTTTCTTGCTCCATAGCCCGCAGACAGAACAAAAGTGTGATCCTTGCCTAGGAAGCGCAAGCCGTCCGGGTCCTTGCCTCCTCCTATTTCTTCTTCTGGCGGCTTCGCACCTTAAGGAAGGATTTGAAAAGAGCTCGCTAAATGGTGGGTGGGTTCGTTCATCCTTAAATATTACCTATGTAATTACGCAGTGCAGTTAGGAAACATCAAAGGTATGTAGAAAGAAACGTAGGATAAGAGCCCATATAAGGGAATCTATCGTTGATTGGGAGTAACATGCGATAAAGTGCATTTCTCTGTAACAAAGTGGGATTTCTTTTACCTTGACCTTGTACGATAACTTGTATAGAGAAGGGGTTAGGATGCGCTAGCAGGCTCGTTCCTTAATAACAGGAGAGGAAGAAATAGCTCCCATGAGAGGAAGAATTGCTCCCATGACATAAGGGGAAGGCTTAGATGCTTTCTTTGTTCTTCCATTCTTTCTTGTTCCCCCCCACCAAATGAGTTCAGTGCCAGCCAGATGAGTCACTTGAAAGTGCATCCATAACCCGATACCCAAAAAGACATAGTCACAGATGCTGCTACACCCATTTGATTTGTATAGATGGGGGGGTTTGAGCTACTATACTATAGGGGGGAAGGCTTCCGATAGGTATAACCTTTGATTGGATTTGAGGGGTATCATTCATTCTCTCGAATCAGTATTTGGTTATCCATCCCTCTCAGACCGATTGAATGCGGTTTCTCTCTCTAAGACCCAGCCACTTCGTTTCTTGCCATATCCCCATGCACATAGCTATGGATGGGTATGTTCTGCCCAGCACCCAAAGCTTCATTTGATGCCTTGATGAGGTAGGTTTGTCCAGCTTCATGCAATAATCCAACAAGCTGCCATCCTCCCACTCAAGCAGGATAGAAAAGCCATGCCCTCAAGTAATCAATAATGGAGAGCTCAGAGCTTCTGGTAGGTAAAACCCCTATTCTAAGTGCATTCCCCGAAGAGCTCTTTGTGAATGAGTGGGATGGTTCCAGTTGATCAAATCCCTCCTATTGTACCTCGGACCCATCACCACTTGGATTTGATTGCTGCAAGTCTTATGTTCACAATCAATAGTTACCACCTACCTACTATTTACTTCCAGGTTTACCAAGCCAAATGAATGAAACCTTTTACAACCTTCATAAATACTTGCTACCACAACCTGGCTGGGCCAAGGGGGGGCTACCCTATAGTTCTTTATTATTCCTGCCAGCCTTTAGTTTGGGTGGATCGAACACGAGGTGCCTTGCTTGCTCCGTGCTCCATATATTGCTGAATGGCATGGCTGGTCGTTTTACTTCTTGCTTTATCGGTCAGACGAGGGTCAATGGTTTCGATGGAACCAGTTGTGGGATGATCGTCATAACTTGCTTAGGAATGAAAGAGAAACCCCTCACCATATGAATAGGGAGTGGCTCCGCCCCTCTCCT
>APFE030682865.1:0-14238 GCA_000404065.3 Pinus taeda | reverse complement strand
CTGTAAGTTCGTCTCCGACATGTGGAGAGGTAACAGTGTCATAGCTGGTTCTATACATATAAAAAATGAATCATCTCGCAGGATGTTCCTTTTATATAACTATCTGTAGCATGAAGGAAAATAAACATATTGCCACGCAGGGCATCGTGTTGATTCTGTTCCAAAGCTATGTACAAAAATGTCAAAAAGTGATGCAGGAGCATCAAGACCTTTTTCTCCATTTGTAAATATGGGGTGTGATAATATTAATTTGTAAATATGGGGTGTGATGATTTTTTATTAATTAATTTGAATTAAATAGGAGAAGGTGAGGATTTATGTAAATATCCTTTTATTAATAAAAGGATATGAGGAAATTTAATAAATTGAAGGATTTTAGGGATAAAAACCTATCCTTTAGGGATGTTGAGAGATTTAGGGGTTGTTGAGGATTTTAAGGGATTGAGCATTTAATTTAATGATTTTTAAATAGGAGTGGGAGGAAAAAGTGTGAGGAGTGAGAGGAGAAGGGAGCAAGGATTCTCCTTGAGAGCCTTCCGGCAGTTTTTAAAAGGGCCATAGATTTACATATCTGGCCATGAATGTAAAGTTCTGTGTGTATGCTTGTTTTATGTGAATATATGTTGAATTCAGTTATGTAGCATGTTTGAGTTTTTCGAGATATGGCTTTGTGTATAATGGCAAAAATGGAGGACATATAATGTTAAAATTGTTGCATTAGCGTGCAAATGGGCATAAGTAGTATGTGTCTCTGTAATAGCCATTTGGAAATTCATTAGCTGGCAGATGGGCGTAGGTGGTCTGCGTATTTCTAATAGCCATTCAAAGTTACAGGGTTTATATGTATGCGGTATGTATGCCTGTGCCGACTTTTATACCACTTGACTGTTATATATATATCGTTCGTTTGTTGTTATGTATATCCAGTTCGGTCACATAAGAGGATTGAGGCGTATCAGCGCATACTTCAGAGTTGAATGATGGTATGTATGGGGACAAGTTTCAATTGATTCGATTCCTATATGCAATTGTACAAAGGTTAATGCTGTTAGTTAATGCAGTGAATTAATTTTAATAAGAAAACAATTCCAAAATCTGGACGCAGAAAAATGGGTGCAGAGTTATGTTGCTAGAAATTGAGTACGTTGAATGCAGTTAAAATCATTGCTGGGAAAGATCGATGTATCTCAAGATCGATTAAGGGTTTGCCGTAGGGTTAATTGGTGCTTGCTGTAATGATTATCCCAAATTGGATTCACGAGTTTGTATTTACTGAACGCTGTCATTAAATTTGGAATGAATGCATTTGTTGAATTGTTAAATTGAACATAGTTTTAAAAATCGATCTGCTGGGGTATGGAACCAGAAAGTTAATGCGTTTGCCGGAGTTGAACGCTGTTTATGTTAATTGATCGAATGGCATAACCCTGAGCTGATCTTACTGGAAAGATGCAGTTTACCGGAGTATACGTAAAGGTACGCAATACCTGTGGGTGATGTTATTTAATAAATTGCTGTGGAAATTGTGAGTGAATTGCAGTAGCGTAGTCATAATTGTCGACGGATTCTCTAAGGAGGTAAGCCGCGTTTTTATTACCAAACAAGTATTAAACCGTGGCTGTATCTATTAACATATTGACTGGAATAGATAAATTTCAAGGGTAAAATGATGAGATGTTGAGCGATGATTCAATGGTAGAGCTGTATAAGAAGGGTTTTCTGCGAAATCATGAATTGGAGGAGAATCATCACTGAGAGCTTTCACACAATCTCGTGAGATCAATGGAAGTGCAGAAGTTGAAAGGTTCGTGTGAGTTGAAGAGCGCCTCGCCTTGATCGACTTACAGGTGGAACAAAATGATGAATAGAGAAAATGGTGGATCAGGTATAGGTTTCAAATTATATGAATCGGATTTTAAAATCACACTTTATAAAATGGTGTGAAATCATATGTTTGATGAATTTAATTATGAATTTTTGAAGTGGCATTGGATTGAAATTTGGGATTGTGTGAATTAGCAAATTGATTGGAAGTATGGTTTCTATAAACCAGATAAAGTTGTGAATATATGTTATAAGCTTCTGCAAGTGATAGTTTTGAATTTGCCAATAATTGAGGTTCTGACTTGGGTATATAATGATGATACATTTGGATAAGGACTGCGATGAAGTTCCTGGGTATGGCAAGCTCCAGGCTTGCATCAATTTTGGTATCAGAGCCGGAATGCTTTGTTGATAATGTAATGCAGAAAGCGTTGAGTTAATATTGGATAGCGCTGAGCTAATAATGCAGTGCAGGACTGCGTTTTGGATAGTGCTGGAAGTGATCAGTGGATCGAAGTCTGAAATGATCAAGTGGAGTTGGGTCTTATTGCTGGGTCAGTCGATTTGAATATCGATTTGTTTTGCATAAATTTCTGATACAAATCTTGAGTGTTGCTGTGGTGATCGATTGTAATTACCAGAAATTTCTAAATTCCAGATCTATTTAGATGTGTGTTAAACGTTTGACATTGACTTTGTGTGAAAGTGCTGAGGATTTGATAGCAGTGTGTCAAAACGTACTACAGCAAATGAAAGTAAAGGCAGAACGATGGCACGACAATTGGTAACCATTGCATATAAATTAATGCAGGTAAACAGAGTTTTGTATTAAAATTGAAGTGAGACCGCTAGTACACTGAAATGGAAGAGGCGCGCGTATACAAATTTGCAAATTTGCAGAAGTGGTGAGATTCTGAAGGTAGTTGAAGAGTTTGAATACACAAGCTGACAGCTAGTGGGAAGAACGGTCCATTTAAAAGTACAGGCAAATGAAAAGACAAGATCAGACTGAGATCTTGAAGGTAAGGTGATCTGGGTTTATTTGAATTTGAAGATTGTAGTATTTGCATTAAAGCAAAAGTATTTTTGCAACTCCCAAAAGGAAAATCCATAGAAGTCATGTTTAAAATTGCTAACAGAAAACTGGTGAAAGCATAGGTGTGGCATAACCTCGAGGAAATCCAATAGAGATTGGATAAGGAAGATAGTTGTGAACAGGCAGATGAGTTGAAGCCAGGAAGAGCAAAGAAAAGTGCTCAAAGGAGGTTCTGGAGATAGAGAACCAATTGCTTGCCAAAAGACCGAGTGAGGAGGGCTTGGTGAGGTAAGTGGCGGCAAGATAGGACTTGCTGCTGAAGAGGCTTTAGTACAAATCATAGTAAAGTGAGTGAGGGACTCATAGAGATGGAAAGGAAGATGACTAGTGCCAGTCATAACAGAGGTTCTGAAATCAACCACAGCAGAGGACAAAAGGAGAAGGATGCCAAGGAAATTGGCATACAGAGACAGGTAAGCAAAGAGGAATATGAGAGGGAGAAGGCTGAGATAGCAGTTCAGCTTGAGGTATTAATGGAGATGTTGCAAAGAAATGAGGAAGACCAGAAGCGTGGTTATGTCATGAGAAAGAAGTTGAGATGGCAGAGACTACAAGAGAAGTGGAATCATCAGGTAAATATGCAGTTGATAAAAGAACTAAGGGAACTTGAACAGGTTATAGATGCCAGACAGAAGAAAGACAAGCTCGAAACAATTGAGCTACAACAAAAGGAAGATGCTGAAGAAGATGTTGAAGTTTCTATATGTTACCCAGAGAGTGGACCATTACTTTTTGAAAGTGATGAAGAGCTAGAGGAGTTGAATCATATGAATGATTCGAAGCAGTCGAAAGATTTGATGACTGAAGCCTTAAACAAGACCGTAAGGTCTTGTGATTTTAAAACTAACGATTTGTGTGTGATTGCAGGTTTGGAAGAAGAGGAAGAACATCTACTGAAGGATGTTAAGAAAGATTTAGTAGAAGAAAGACCATGTGAGGAAATGAAAGATCGCATAAAATTTCCAAAGTCTACTCCAAGTAAAATCATTGAGTTATATAGAGAATTAGACTTTCAAAGGAGGAAATTGGAAGAACAGAGGATGAATGGCCCGGATGGATTGCTGATGAAGGATGACAAAGCAGTTGTCATAAATGATGAAATTGCAGGTGACGAGCAAAGGAATGTTGCAGAGGGAAAGGAAGTTTGGGAGGCAGCAACATTCATATTAATAGCTAGAGCAACATGTGAGGCAACATTTAGAGTAGCCGCAGAAAAGGAGCAATCAAGGGATGGAAATAATCAGCAAACAGAGGACATACTGGACAGAGAAAGTGAGTTGATAAGGAGGTTAATGATAAAAACATCCCAAAGAAAGACAACCGAAAGAAAGAAGAGGAGCGACAACAAGAGAATGACAGTCAAAGATTGCAAGAGCAGAGCATGTGGAGCACTACAACACAAAATATGGGAACCTGGAAGACGACAACAGATGACAACAACAGTGAAGCAATCGACAAGAACAGAAGGATTACAAAATAAAATTTGGGATCCAGGAGGAGATATCCAGACTTATGACCAGGTGGTAATGAATTTTCTTACATGGGGAGTCTGATGAAGGAGCATCAAGACCTTTTTCTCCATTTGTAAATATGGGGTGTGATGATTTTTTATTAATTAATTTGAATTAAATAGGAGAAGGTGAGGATTTATGTAAATATCCTTTTATTAATAAAAGGATATGAGGAAATTTAATAAATTGAAGGATTTTAGGGATAAAAACCTATCCTTTAGGGATGTTGAGAGATTTAGGGGTTGTTGAGGATTTTAAGGGATTGAGCATTTAATTTAATGATTTTTAAATAGGAGTGGGAGGAAAAAGTGTGAAGAGAGAGAGGAGAAGTGAGCAAGGGTTCTCCTTGGGAGCCTTCGGCAGTTTTTAAAAGGGCCATGGATTTGGATATCTGGCCATGAGTGTAAAGTTCTTGTGTATGCTTGTTTTATGTGAATATATGTTGAATTCAGTTCTGTAGCATGTTTGAGTTTTCCGAGATATGGCTCTGTGTATGATGGCAAAAATGGAGGACATATAATGTTAAAATTGTTGCATTAGCGTGCAAATGGGCGTAAGTAGTATGTGTCTCTGTAATAACCATTTGGAAATTCATTAGCTGGCAGATGGGCGTAGGTGGTCTGCGTATTTGTAATAGCCATTCAAAGTTACAGTGTTTATATGTCTGCGGTATGTATGCCTGTGCCGACTTTTATAACACTTGGCTGTTATATATATATCGTTTGTTTGTTGTTATGTATATCCAGTTCGGTTGCATAAGAGGATTGAGGTGTATCAGCGCATACTTCAGAGTTGAATGATGGTATGTGTGGGGACAAGTTTCAATTGGTTCGATTCCTATATGCAATTGTACAAAGGTTAATGTTGTTAGTTAATGCAGTGAATTAATTTCAATAAGAAAACAATTCCAAAATCTGGATGTAGAAAAATGGGTGCAGAGTTATGTTGCTAGAAATTGAGTACGTTGAATGCAGTTAAAATCATTGCTGTGAAAGATCGATGTATCTCAAGATCGATTAAGGGTTTGCCGTAGTGTTAATTGGTGCTTGTTGTAATGATTATTCCAAATTGGATTCATGAGTTTGTATTTACTGAACGTTGTCATTGAATTTGGAATGAATGCATTTGTTGAATTGTTAAATTGAACACAGTTTTAAAAATCGATCTGCTGGGGTATGGAACCAGAAAGTTAATGCGTTTGCCGGAGTTGAACGTTGTTTATGTTAATTGATCGAATGGCATAACCCTGAGTTGATCTTGTCACTAGAAAGACGCAGTTTACCGGAGTATATGTAAAGGTAAGCAATACCTGTCGGTGATGTTATTTAATAAATTGTTGTGGAAATTGTGAGTGAATTGCAGTAGCGCAGTCATAATTGTCGACGGATTCTCTAAGGAGGTAAGCCGCGTTTTTATTACCAAACAAGTATTAAACCGTGGCTGTATCTATTAACATATTGACTGGAATAGATAAATTGCAAGGGTAAAATGCTGAGATGTTGAGCGATGATTCAATGGTAGAGCTGTATAAGAAGGGTTTTCTGCGAAATCATGAATTGGAGCAGAATCATCACTGAGAGCTTTCACACAATCTCGTGAGATCAATGGAAGTGCAGAAGTTGAAAGGTTCGTGTGAGTTGAAGAGCGCCTCGCCTTGATCGACTTACAGGTGGAACAAAATGATGAATAGAGAAAATGGTGGATCAGGTATAGGTTTCAAATTATATGAATCAGATTTTAAAATCACACTTTATAAAATGGTGTGAAATCATATGTTTGATGAATTTAATTATGAATTTTTGAAGTGGCATTGGATTGAAATTTGGGATTGTGTGAATTAGCAAATTGATTGGAAGTATGGTTTCTATAAACTAGATAAAATTGTGAATATATGTTATAAGCTTCTGCACGTGATAGTTTTGAATTTGCCAATAATTGAGGTTCTGACTTCGGTATATAATGATGATACATTTGGATAAGGACTGCGATGAAGTTCCTGGGTATGGCAAGCTCTAGGCTTGCGTCAAAAAGCTATAAATATATCTTCAAGGGCTGTCCGCCCTATGGTAGTGTGTATCAGAATATGGCCTGTGATAGTACTGGAAGTAATCTGCGCCCCGATGCTCCTGTATTAGCCATTCACCTCGGGGAAGTGACGTGGCCTCCTTGGAAAGTTGATCAGCGCTGCAGTTGTGTTCCCTGTAGATGTGATGACAAGTGATGTCAATAAATTGTGCCTTCAGTATATTAATATCATCCAATATATTCAGGAGGGTGTGTGTGTGGCATTTTGTTGTATTATTGAACCAATCAATAATAATCTTTGAGTCGCCAAAAATATGAATATGCAAATAATTGTGCCCCAATGCAAAATGTAAGAGATGACGGAGCGAGATGATCTCCGCAAAATTGTTAGTGCCAGGTCCCAGACCCATCTTGACTTTGTAAAAATGCTGATCATTTTTGTAGAGGAGGACGCCTCCCCCACATCCTTGCTACTGAGCCGAGCCATCAAAGAAATCCCAAGGACTGCTGCGGTTTATTGGTGGAGGGTCTCTCGGGGTTCTATTCCTAGGCTGCGGAGGTTCAGGCAGCGAGTGATAAGCGGCTGTGAGGAGGGAGCTGATGTGCGACCAGATAGGCGGTTTATTGTCAAAGATCATCCGATTGCGGGCAAGCCAAATGTACCAGCACGTAATGATGGGTAGGATTTGGAGCTTTTGGAGTTTGTGACTGTTATACTAGGATTCCCATGCATGAGATATATCGATGCCCTCCCATTTATCAGTGAAGTGAATCGATGCTGCAATGGATTGCCAGATAGCTGTTATGGTCGGACAGAGTAGGAAAATATGTATACATGATTCAGATGATTGCTTACAAAATGTGCACCAGGTTGGCCCATATACAGCCCGGCGCATTAGATGGTCCCCTGTTGGGACAATTCCTTTGAGAATGCACCAAAAAAAGAGCTTTTGCCTGGGAGGCGCAGTGAGTTTCCAAACCGTCTACCACCAGAATGTGATAGCATCCGGTATTTTGTGTGATATCAGAGCAAGATATCCCATCTTTGGGGTGTATGATCCATTCCCCGAGAGATGCCACATCAGTTCATCCGGGCCCTGTTTAATCCTGATATGTGCTTCGGATATAGCAGAGATGAATTCGCTCCATGCCGGATGCCAAGCAGGTGGCAGATTTATTTGGTGGGCAGATTTCCAGTGCTGTTCGAATATGGTGGAGCTTAGTGGGTTAGCAATATCTGCCAGGACTTTTATCTCTCGTGAATGCAGATGTTGAATTAGGTCATCTGGTAGGATATGGCGACCTCCGCATCCCGGCCATGGATCCATGCCAATGCGTACTAGTGATCCATCGTTGACCCTCCAAACCAGGTTGTCCCTGATGAGAGGCAGTGAGTTTAAGAGAGCCTTCCAAACTGGGGATATCCCTGATTTTGGCCAAGTGCGGAGGCGAACCCAATCCAGCATATTGCGCGGCCAAATGTATTTGTGATAAGAGATGCTGGTCCATAGGTTGTCGCCAAGAAGAGTCCATCCCATCTTGGCAGCAAGTGCTTGTGCAAATGAGGGGAGTTCTTTAAGCCCCCATCCTCCCCATTTTTTGGGGATGGCAATCTTCTTCCAACCGACCCAAGCAAAAATGCGTTTATTCTGGGTTCCGTTCCAAAGGTACCTGTTACAGGTTTGTTGTAGTCTAGCCAGTATACTTCGTGGAATCCATGTTAATGCCATCGAGTACACAGGGGTAGCCTCCAACACAGATTTTACCAAGACAAGCCTGCCTACTCTGGAGAGATATCGGTGGCTCCAAATATTGAGATGTTTCTCCAATTTAGCCACTAGCCAAATCCAGTCTGTGATCCGTGAGTAGACGAGCTTTATCCTAAATCCCAAGTATTTCAAGCCCTGATCAAGGGGGTGGGTGGAGTATGGAAAACATTGCTGAGCGATGAGGGATTCATGGATGGAGGTTCTGGATAGGATGATGGATGATTTGGTGTGATTAGCAAGCATACCAGTGGCGGATGAAAAGAGATTGATGATGTTGGAGAAAGCCCTAGAATCTCTGATGCTGCCATCCAAAAAGATCATAACATCATCAACAAAGAGTAGATGGGTGAGGGTGCATTCATCGGTGATCCGAAGGCCAATTAAGTCCCCATTTATTTTGGCAGAGTCGATAAGCCGACTCAAAGCATCCATAATGATCAGGAAAAGGAGGGGGGATAATGGGAACCCCTGACGCAGGCCACGTTCTGAATGAAAGAACTGAGAAGCCGATCCATTAATCAGGACACTCAAGGTCGGGGTGGTAATGCAGGCCATAATCCATGAAATGAAATTTTGAGGGAAGCCAAGGTGGATAAGGATCATTTTGAGATAGAGCCAACTAACTCGATCAAATGCTTTGGCTAAGTCAATCTTGAGGATGGTAGCCTTCATGTGTTTGGTCTAGATAGAGTGGATAGCCTCCTGAGCAGCACCGACAGCTTCATGGATCTGGCGATGTTCCAGGAAGGCAAATTGATGAGGAGAGATATGTCGAGAAAGTATAGGGCGGATACGATTAACAATGATTTTTGAAATGATCTTGTATAGCACATTGCAGAGGGAGATGGGATGGTAGTCATCAAAGGAGGACGGAGAATCTGATTTGGGGATCAAGGCGATGAAGGTGGAGTTGATGGCATTGTACAGGGTACCCATCGCGCGACATTCCTTAATCACCCTCAGAAGATCATTGCTTATGAGCTCGTAGAAAGCAATGTAGAATTCAATAGTCCATCCGTCCGGCCCCGGACTCCGGTCTTTCTTGAACCATTTGATAGTACTTTCAAGCTTTTCAGGGGTGACCGGGTCAAATAGATGCTCTGCCTCATCCTCATTTACGAATCTGGGGAAATGACCCGCAATATTAATGACCTCAGTTATAGAAGTTGCCTGAGGCTCTTTATAAAGATTCCTGAAGTGGGAGGATCCCAACTGTGCGAGCTTTGGGAAAGTGTCAGCTACTTCCCCATCAGGTGTGGGGAGACTCCAAATGGTATTTTTCACCTTCCTGCCTTTTGCATAGCTGTGGAAGAGCCTGGTGTTTTCATCTCCGGCTTTTAGCCAAGTGGCTCTGCTCCTTAGTCTGATGGTTTCCTCCTGATCCTTAAGGATTTTTTGTTTTTGAAATTCGAGCTTGACTAGGTTTGCTTTGTCTTCTGCCGTAATAAAGCCCAAACCTCTCTCATCAATGAGTGAGAGGATATCAGCCTCAATTTGTGCAAGGGCAATATTATCCTGTTTATTTTTTTCTCTGGCCCATTCGATTGTTCTATGCTTTAGCTGTGATAAGTTCATGCAAAATCCTTTTGCCAGTGTGTCCGCCCGATCTATGGGATTCTGTGTCCAGAAGTCCTTGACCAGCTTGTTGTATGTGGGATCCTGCAACCATCCATGGTTGAATTTGAAGGGGGCTTTTGGCTTCTTGTTCGGCCCAGATAGCTCCAGATAGATAGGATAGTGGTCCGAAATACCACCAGATCCCACCCATTGCTTAAATAAATGGATTTGTCGAAACATTGAGCCCTTCATGATGAATCTATCCAATCTAAGGGCCAGTGCCGCCTCCCCGATTCGTCTGTTCCTCCAGGTGGGGAGAATTTTGATCATGGGGACATCTATAAGGTCATGACGCGCCAGAAGATCAGTCATGTACCCGGTGATAGGGTCGATCTGTGCAGATGAGCCCCAGGATTCACAGTATCCCAGAGAAAAATTTAGGTCTCCTCCAATAACAGTGTTCTCAGCCGAAAGAATATGCAGGCTCAGGAGTCGATTCCAGAATGATTCCCTCTACTGGCAAGGTCCATATATATTGATAACCCGGAGGTTAATGCCCAGGTCTGCCAAAAAAAGATCAAGTCCCAGGAAGCCCGGACCCCCCCAAGTCCCAAGAGCCTTGATAGTGGCTGGGTTGTATCCAATAGCAAGACCCCCCGAACGTCCTGATGAGTCCAAAGCCGAGAAGAGCCAGCCCGGGGCAATGGAAGATAGAGCAGTCGTGATAGAGTCCGCAGGACCAAGGGTTTCCTGGAGAAGGATAATGTTGATAGGTTGGGAAGTAATCAACCTCTTGAGGGCTAGTTTCTTGGAGGCACTAGCTAAGCCTCTGCAATTGAAGGACAAGCACTTCATGGGGGAATATTGCGAGGGGTATGCATAGCTCTAAGAACCCCATAGATAGTGGATTGTCGCCCAGAGGCAACCTCTGCCCCCGCTTTCCGGATGGACTTTGTAAGATGTGATTTACGCCCCCACGCTGATAATTGAACCAGGCTGGGGGAGGTGGTGCCGAGCCCAACGATCTTAATATGGGAGCCATAGGGATGAGGGTGAGGACGAAGATTGTAATTGTGAGATGTGCCCCCGGATGAAGATGGAGATGTGTGGGGCGATGCAATCATGTGAGGGGATGGAATGGAGGGGGAAATCACCGAGGAAGAGGGCATGGTGCAATGTGCCACTGATAGAGATGGAGAGAGATTAAAAAAACCCGATGTGCAAATAGACAGAGGAGGGAAGAGAGATATACCCGGTGCAGACGAAGATGTGGAGGCCGCTCGAGCTCTGGTGATCGGTGGGTGAGGTGCACCTTGCGCCGATCCAGGAGGAGGAGCGGGAGAGCCGGAGGGAGTGCCAGAAGCCGGGGTGCCATGAGCAGCTGGTGATATAGGCCGCGAAGGAGTAGTGGATGTCGCTGGGCCCTCCTCTTGTTTTTTGTTAAGAGGGCGCTCCTTAAACAAGTGTCCCACCCTGTGGCAGCGTCGGCATCTGAAG
The DNA here is from genome assembly GCA_000404065.3 of Pinus taeda. Lineage (NCBI taxonomy): Eukaryota > Viridiplantae > Streptophyta > Pinopsida > Pinales > Pinaceae > Pinus > Pinus taeda. The sequence goes on along the minus strand of APFE030682865.1, from coordinate 2,959 downwards.
GGCACTCCTTCGTAATCGAGGATTTGAACCCTGGTGTATCTGCCCCAGTGTAGAGTGATCTTTTCCTCTAAACCATCACGAGTATCTAGGTGTACCAATATCTTGGCCAGAGTTCTGCTCCTGGACTCAACATAGGATCTATTGTGGTCCAGGTATGTACACAGAGCATTTCCGATGCGCATGAAAACTTCTTCATTCCAATACTGTAGAGGTAAACCAGGGAGCCGAACCCAGAGTGGCCCAGCCCCAATCTGCTCATGATCAGGATCAAAAAGGGGACTCCATCTTTTTAGTAACATCGGCGCCATCTCTATGTGCCAATATCTGGCCAGGACCAAATCAGCATAATTCTCTTTGGCAAAATGGAGAGCGAACCATCCTCGGGGAAGAACCTGAAATTCAAGGAGTTCCTTGAGAACACCCCCCAAATCTCTTTTACCCAAAGAGTAAGCCTAGTCGCAGAGTAAGCACGCCCCCGAACATGCCCTACCAAAATAGTATTCGCCATTTTTGCTGCTTCTCCAATGGTCGAAGTCTCGCCGAATCGAATTGAGATATCCCTAGAGGTGGCCTTGATGCACCTGTTCTTTTTCTTGCCCGAGCATGGTGCCGAAGGGTGATCTGCAAGGGGGTTCGAAGAGGGTTCCAGGGGGGACAACCTCGCGGATGATACCCTAACCGCAAGGGTCTCAAATACACCTGAGCAGAAAGGACAAAGTGCAGAGGGCCCTGCCCCCGACGAGATGGGAGGATCAGTCGATGCCGCCGTGAGGAAGGAGGAGGATGGAGGGTGTGGGTCGAAAGAAGGCGACGGGGGAATGACGGAGGAGAGGAAATGGAGGGTGCCCGGGGACAGCGGGGGGAGATTGAGACCCGGGGAATCCGATAGGAGGGAGCCTTCGGGAGGATGTGAGGGGGAGGGAGCCGGGATAGTAACAACCGGGGAGGAATGTGAGGGAGGACCCGAAGATGAACCAAAAACCGGCAGAAGAAAGGACGGACGGTCGAAAATGACCTGCGAGTGGAGGGGGTCTTCAGAATAATCGACTTCCTCGTCCATTTCCATGACATCACCGATAGTAACGGACGCCATGTTGATAGAGACAGGTGGACCTGGAATGTCGGGACAGGTGCAAACGAAAGTAGATTCGCGGTGACCACAGGAACGCAGAGGTCTCAGATCTGGAGGGTTAGGGTTTCTGGTGCCCTAACTGAACCCTACGCGGTTTACCACAGTGCGCGCCGGTCGCTCCATCCCATTCTCGATGCTTCGTTAGTATGAATGAGTTTCTATTTTCATGTTTTTGTTTGCTTGAAGAGCTAATTGTCTCGAATTTTTTTTCATTGAAGTGTTGTATGCAAAAAATTCATTTCGTCGTTTCATGAAAAAGTATGAAATTCTAGTTTGTTGCATCAGTTTGTTATGGTAGTAAGCATCATTAAAGACTAGGATTGCATTGGCATTTGAAAAGGAAAATAATTCTTTTTGCTTTTGGAAGGACTGCTAGAAATGTACTTGTCAGGAAATTTGGAATTGGAATGCATTTTTCATTAGTTTATTTTCACAAAAAGTGAAGTAGTGGAAAATCATTTTTCTTTTAGGTTCTTGGTTGTTTGAATTTGATTGTGTGTTTTATACCCTCTCTAGTGTATAAAATTCATCGAATTGGAAGGGTCTTGTCTCATTTAGTTGCATTTAGGGTTTTTTGAGTCACATCGCTAAGGCCTGAAAACTTAGACATAACTCAAAAAATTTAAAATGAACTCAATTAACCTAAGGCGCATTTGAAATCTAATGATCATATCATGAAGGTCTAGGGTAGAGACGTGTTCCGACGTCTTTAAACCTAGTAGCTATCATTAGCTTCAACATTAGACAGCGCTAGTACGGATTTGTGCTACACATACCATCGAGTATATAACGAGAGACCCCTATAGGCTACAATCCTTTATCCATAGGAAGATGAGTTGGCTGCCTTGCAAACATGATACACCAAACATAACATTTTGGGAGATTGGCTACTCATACTTCTCAGTTTGCCAGGAGGAATTTTGCAGTTCATAGTTGCCCGGTAATCCTTTTTAGCTAGATCATCCAGAGCAATCATTTGATCTTTTTGACTCATTAAACTTAACAGATCATTCGAGAACTTGTCCTTTTGAGCTCATTTCTAATTGAAAGTGATAGAGTCATCTTTGTTTCTTTCTTGACTCTTAAAAAATGAAAGAGCACCAGTCTATTTATGCATCTTAATAAATTGATTTCCCATGATCTAATAACATCATGTTAGTTTTTTCTAGACCAAATCATGAGTTTCCCTTAAAGAAATTTTAAAGCCTTGAATTTTATCTCTCACTTTTCCTCTTAGTTAAGACAAGGTCATCATGGTTGAACCATCTGGTTCAAGTAGTTCCTCTTCTTCTCCTCCATCTGAAAGATTGCCCAAGGAGCCATTTCCTGAATTACAAAAGTCACTTGAGGACCAAGGTGCTGAACTTGGAATTGTTCTGAGCATTCAACCTTTGTCATCTCGTCCTTTGTCCATTTTAGACACTGGGTCACCTGCTGATCTTGGCCCGGAATCTCTGGACAATCTTGTTCAAACTCCTAAGAGTTCGCCGACCACTAACAGTCACCTTGGACTGGTTATCTATCCTTTGAATCCTTTGTTTGACCCTGTTGTGATATCACCGTAGCATCCGTAGAGTTTGTATGTTCAGCCGAGTGTTCCTTTAGAATTATCCCCTCGTACTTCTTTGGTTGTTTGTTCCCATATATGGAACTCGAAGGTGATGCTCCAATCACCTCTTCGGATGAGTCAGAAGTTTCTACTCCACAAACTATCGAGGAGGAAGGACATCCTTTTCCTCTTAAAGGTTTCCCCTATACAGGGAGCATTCCCATCATTGTGCCACCTAGTTATGTGTCTTTGGCACAATTGGTTTCAGGTACACCTAG
>APFE030682848.1:0-17344 GCA_000404065.3 Pinus taeda | reverse complement strand
ATAATATTGTTGGTCTCTAATTAAGATTTCTCATAAGATATTTCGCCCTTTTTTCATGCTAAACATTTTGTGTGTATTTAATATTACTCATATTTTTGATGTGCAGGGTGTCATTTGTTGGCCATCGATGCATTTTGGGGTTGCAGAATGGTGTGTCTCCATTTGTTTGTTTCTCTTTTCTTGTTTTATTTTTATTAGTTTTGTTGGCTTTTTGCTATTTTTGTGATTTTTTTTATACTCTTTACGTTTTTTTTTTTTTTCTTTCACATTTGTGAGCATGGCCATGCTAATTGTAGTTTGAGATATTTTTTTCCTTATATGCTCTATTCTATTTTTTTTTTTACTTAATTTTTTTTTTGCATTCGAGGGTGAGGATGGAACAATTAAACAAATCCTTACAACCTATGTTGTAGGTTTAGTTCTAATGTGTAGTGGGCAAAGGCAATGAAGGTATGTATTAAGGAATTTACTTGTTTACTAGTATATAATCTTATCCTTGTTTTAATTTATAACTCATTTGTTGCTTCATAATTATCTCATTTGTATGTATTAAGGAATTTACTTGTTTACTAGTATATAATCTTATCCTTGTTTTAATTTATAACTCATTTGTTGCTTCATAATTATCTCATTTGTTTAAATTTAAATGCAACGTAGGTTAAGAAAGGTGGAGAAGCATCGATAAAAGGATTGAATATCTTTGTGTGAGAGAGATGTGGGGCACTATAAGAAAGGGTAGAGGCAATGACGTCGAGGGTGAGTTAACTTTTGTGATAGAGGGTCAGTTTCTTCTTTTGTTTTTCCACTACGATGGATCTTTGTTTTTGTATTTGTGAGCATGGACTCCTTTGTTTGATGGTAAACCAAGTCAAATATCCCAAATAGTCCCAAATAGTAGTAACAACTGCACCCTCAAATGTGCCCCTCTAGAAAAGTTATTCAATCAAATTAGACAAAGATATGTGGACAACTCCCCATGAGAAGATGTGCAAGTCAACCCTCCTTCAGATGCATGGATATGTAAGTCACTCAAACCCCCGAATGGAAAATCTTCAAGTGAATGTGGGATCATTCGCAAATAATCCTTTTCTATTGAACAATGTATAGTAAATGGTGGCCCATATCAAGTTGTAACTAAATACATCGTGCTAAGTGCATATGCCAAAATAAGTGCCCTTAATAATCATAAACAATGTGCATAAACTTTGCACTGTGAACCCATCTTCCCCAAACTAGCTGTTGGCTTTCAAATATGTGGGTAAGGTATGCTAGACTTTTATCTTTTAAGCACCTTTAATCACCTCAAATAGGTTGATCTTCTTCTTCTATGAAGAAGTATTGCCTAGGCTATCACTTATTATGCTAGTTACCACTGGAAGATTAAACTAATGCTACAGGCGCCTAATGAGATCAAATTTATTACTGTAGCATGATAAGAAACATTTTTATGTTCTCCATACAAGATCTCTAACCTCACTAGTTCAAGGGCTAGCTATAGCATAAATAATATTGTTGTAGGGTGCTACAATGGTGGATTAGTGTTGCATCCTTTAACAACCTTATATGTTTGATAATTAAGAGGAATGTCATTTTGAAATAATCTCTTGTGCTATGACTATAATAGGCTCATGGGCGCGTACACTGTCAAAGCTCTCAACATAAGCTTATGACAAATAAACCCCTCTTAATCTTTCATTTATTCTTAGATCTCAAAATAGATTAGGGCTGACCTTTCAAAGTTATGAATTCAAGCAGGGCCAAATTAAATTCATGGACATCTTTTTGCTGTGAATAGCTTGCTTTTTTGGCAATGTCTTATTGAATTGCTTTTGTTTTGCTATAGTTCTTTGTTCTTGCCTTGAATTTTTTGCATTTGAGATGATGTAGGACTTGTAGGTAATACCTTTAGAATTTTTGAAAGTTCCTTACAACACGGCTCCTTGACTATCAACTTATGACATATCTCAAAATATGGACGTTTGGGGTGCTGTAACCCTCTTATGGTTTCCTTTCTATGTTATTTTTGTAGATTCCAATTCCATAATGACCCAAAACTGCTCATTGAGGTGATGCTTGAAAAAAAGATTTCTTTTTATCTTGCTAGAAAACAAGGTTGAATTGCAGACCTAGAGAAATGTTCTCGATCCACAATGATAGGTCTACAACCCTAAAATTGTGGCAGATTGATGTTACCTTGGATACTAAAACCAACTGCCTTGAGCTCCGTGTGTAATTAGGGACATGTTTTCATCTTTTCCATTTGTTGTTTGAAGGTGAAACAACTTGCAAGTTTGTGAATAGTATGACACCCATAAAAACACTAAAATTTTAACTAGGAACCACTTAAAAGGCCTCTATCAAGAAGAGTAATGAGTAATGATGCTATTAGGTTGTCCTATATAAATGATTTACCAATCCAGGGCCCCTTTCAAACAAAGAGATAGGCGATGATTTACCATCCAGTGCCCCTTTCAAACAAAGAGACATGTGAACTTATATGAATGCATTTATAAATGAACGCTTCCCCCTTTTGATACTATTTTTGCTAGCATCACTTTAGGGCCAAACCCCTAAAGTTATAAATATATAAATAGGGTTGTTCTCCTTAGACAAGGATATCTCCTACATAGGTTAGCTTTCTTGAACTTATTTTGTTTTTTTCCTTTAATCTCGTTTTTAATCAAAGTTCTATTTTGAATTAACCTTTCAAATAAGCTGCCATGCCTAATGTCGCATTCATAATTGTTGGTATCAAATTCTACTTGAAAATGTTCTTATGGAAAAGGATTTACTCACTTTTAATAAAAATGAAAGAAAGGCCAAAGTTGATTCATATCTATTGTGTTAAGGAAACTTCTCTTATAGAGTTTGACATGGGACTATCCCAAAATGTTGATGTGACTTCTGGTTCAAGAACAATGCCCTAGATAAAGTCAATATGAGGAAACAAAGCTGGAGCATCTTCTTCATGATTGCACTGAGACCTCTAACATAGAGTGATCTCCTAAGACATCTAACATAGAGCGATCTCCTCCTTGTTGATGTTTGTAGCTTGGGTAGGTAGGAGCATCTTCTTCATGATTGCACTGAGACAATCTAACATAGAGTGATCTCCTAAGACATCTAACATAGAGCGATCTCCTCCTTGTTGATGTTTGTAGCTTGGGTAGGTAGGAGCATCTTCTTAATGATTGCACTGAGACCTCTAACATAGAGTGATCTCCTAAGACATCTAACATAGAGCGATCTCCTCCTTGTTGATGTTTGTAGCTTGGGTAGGTACTTCTGCATAAGCCCAAGTGTTTGGGCATGCAGAAGCGACCTGATACACCCTTAGACCTTAGCAATTACTTTAGTAATTAAAGTCATTTTTTTCATAAGATAAAAGTGATTTAATTTAATGAAATGCAAAGGTTCTTTCCAAATAATGGAATTAGATGAATCTCAACTGTCGATCTTAGGTGAGACGAGATCAAATTTCAATTGTGAATCACTTTGGAGATTAGGGTTGCAGATTCAGTCAACAGCTGAAGCTTATAAAAGAAGAGCTAAGGAGAGGACAAGACACAACAATGGCGAACACAAGGCTTGAAAGGAGATTTAGGTAATTGAGTGGAGAAGGACTACCATTCAAGTGTGCTAGGTCTGAGGAACGTAGCAAGAGAGATCCAAATCAACCAAGACAGACTGGGATAGTTCTAGGGCTTGATCAGGTGGATTAGATTTAGGTTATTGTTATATTTGTAGTTTTCTCAGTGCGTCATTTTCCTAGTAAGAGAGTCTTAGTAGGTTTTGAATCATTAATGAAGAACTGATTTGATTGGGCAAAAAACTTTTGTAATGTGTGATTGAGATTGGTTGTGCTTCTATTGAATATTTTTTTGTTTATGCTAAGACCCTAGTTGTGCTTTTATTTTGTAGACCTGTGATGAATTTGTTAGGAATTATTTTTCAGGTTGTTGGGTTCTAAAATTAACAAGGAATCATAGTTGAAACTCTGAGAAATCAATCTCCAAATTAGCAGGCGCTAGTTTCATTTAGTGATTGCAGGGGTCTATGTTTGACCAACGACTGTACAACACAGAATTCTTAGTTTGCATGTTGAGAATTCAACGCATAAGAGAGATTAATTTCTGCAATGTGTGGGCTAGTGGTTGGACAATTGAGTGAAATTTAAAAAAAAAAGTGGTCGACAAGCAAGCCACGACCTAGTTGTTACAAATCTATCATGGATCAAGCACCACGGGGAATGTGGTGAGTCGAGATGACATGGGCTGTGGTAATCACGGAGGTCGAATTGGCAATAGAAGAGGTAGAGGTCGACTGGGACACAAGTCTAGCTTTCAATCGCTAGTCAAGATGACAACCAAAATAGTAGGTGACAGTAGTAGGGCAAGCCAACTTTGATAGGCCGTGTAAGTGAGGAAGTGGAGGGTTGTCGAAGAAGCTTATAGCTGTCTCTAAGATGGTGACAGGGATGTGTGTGGAAAGTAAAACTAGTTGTCAGAGACAATAGTCATTAGGCCGAGAGGAAAAGGCCACCTGACAAGAGAGATATAATTGTCATCAGATCCAGTAAGGTCGAGATATAATTGTTCGCTGACAAGAGAGATATGACCGTATAGTCCATATGGTGCTACAGAGTGGTCAAAACATAGTCGTTCCAACAAGGAGAGCTACGATGTAGAGGAATCTAGTAGTCAACCATAGATTGACAGAATTCACAAAGGTGTCGTGAATAGTGTAAAGATTATACAAGGGCCATACAAGGGTGGGGAGTTGTATAAGCGTGATTAGTTTGTTCACAGACAAAAGATGTGAATAGTGGAACTGGCAAATACACTATTTCAAAGAATCTAGGGGGATGGGGCCTAAAATTTATTGACAAAAAGCCTTCATAATTCAAAGTCAATACATTCACATAATCAAGATGACTCTTGCAAGTCAGAATGTAGCAATAATTCCGCAATGAGCCCTACCTGAAGGTCGATAGGATGTGCTTTTGATGACCAGTCTCCAAGTCAAGGACTTGGAAGTTGTCACGTAAATTGTAAAAGGCAATGTAAGACAAGTATAATAGCTCTAATGCCAAAAGACATACATGATATGCCCAAAATTAAATCAAGTGGACCATCATATCTGATTGAAAGGTGGAGACTTGATGGTAGGTGTGATTGCAGTGGATGGGATATGGGTTGTGCACTTACCTTACTTCATAGTCGGAAACAAAAAAGGAACGATGACTTAATTAAGACCAATTCAAAGGTAGAGGATTGTAATTCATGATGTGTGCTTTCGTAGGTATTATATACGGGTCCTTGTTGGGCGTGGAATCCCCCCCCCAAGGCATGTTTTGGGGCTTAAAGCCCAAGTTTTGACGAAGTCCATTGTAAAGACTCCACGATTTGTGGGTGCGGAGCGTGAAGTCATAATAGAGTCACAGGGTTGTCTGTCCTTGTGTTTGTAATGTAATGTCAACTTGAAAGATCTGCCCATGGTCCGCAGACCATGGGATCGTATAAATAGAGCGAGTAGAAAACAGAAAATAGGGAATCTAAGCATGATGAGTCTAAGGAAGTGATTGAGTCGAAGTGTAAATCGTGTCTTTGGGTCGTAGAGTAGGAGAAGGCTCTGCAGCTGAGTGCACAGAGGCCTAGTAGTCCACAGCTGAGTGCGCAAGGCAGGTCGAGTCTGTAATTGTTGGAAGTATTAATAAAGATAAGTCTTACCATATTTTTGTGTATCTTTTCCTATTTTATGCATTATTGGATATGAATTGCAAGTTTACTGTCTATTTGCTGCGCGAACTCATATGAATGTGCTGTATAAATAAATATAACATAAGGCATCCATTTATGCAAAGATAACTAATTGGTGTAAGAAGATAAGTAAGATCTCGGATGTGACTTAGGGGAATAGTGCAGAGCGCTGCTCTTGTAGCGCGGAAGCCCTGCAACCTCTGGTTAGGGCTGCGCGAAGGCGAATATATTAGGGTGCGAAGGCCAGGGAAGTGCGCGAAGCAACCCGCGCGCAGGGACTAACAGTTGGACCGAGTCAACCCCTCAGACATCTCAAGGGTGCAGAAACCTGGTTCCAACACCCCCCCATACTACTTCGGGTGAGACCTCAGTCCGCGGATTGTTGCCGAAAGGGCCAGTAGTACAGGGGTTTGTTTAGCTAATTAATTCCAAACTTGGGTCAGGCCCCAACAAGCCAACAAATGGTTCCGTTGCCGAGACCGGGATTTGCATAGAGATGTCTGATGTCGTATCACTGGAATCCAACTAAAAAAGGAATTGAAGATTGGTTGGATAGGAAGATTCATGAGTTCCTGGTGCAAGAGAATAGGAATCCTCGACTATCAAAAGAAGAGTGGTTAGACTGCTACCTGTACCCAGAGATCCACGAAATTTTCTTTGCATCTTTCCCTACTGAGTTGTACGAGTGGATCGAGAAGCTAGCAGATAGCCAAGGAAGGTACAAGCTCGACAAACCTATTATGTGGACTCCAGAATTGGTGCGTAGATTGGAAGCATCGGAGGATAAGATCACGCTCATTGTTGACCACTGGCTCGATCGAATTATAGGAGGATTCATCACTGAGTTTGCGGTAGATACTTCGGTCAGCTATAGCGAGGCAGAACGACGCTTCCTCAAAGGACCGCGAGGTAAGTACGTTAAGTTTTTGAACACTTGGATTAAAATGCTACTGTGTGAAAAACGGATTATGCGAATAAATTGATGTTTGGGGCTACGCGAAGTGGGAGAATCTACAGAAACGAAGGTAGTACACAACTAGAAACTAGCCCCTTGATTTCACCTTCGCGAGGGGATGAGGAAGAACTCGCGAAGGTCTCACCAAGAAGTGCGATCAATTTGATAAGGCAGAGGATTTCACACATACCACCCCCACCCACACCACCGCCCGTTTCATCGTCTTCACTCCCATCTTCGCCTATACCACCTCCGCCACCACTGTGAGTTAATATGGCAAGCTTGATAAAGTTGCTGGTGTTCAAGGGAGTAGGAAATGAAGATCCGTACCAGTTTTGGTTCGTGATAAAAGCTGTATGGGAAGCGTAAGGAGTCGCAGATGACAATATAAAGAAAGCAACATTGGTCAGCGCTCTGCAGGATCGCATGTTGACCTGGTACATTAAGCATTCCAATGACAATCCGAATGCGAGGATCACGGATATCCAAACTGCATTGAACAAAGAATTTAGCAGGCCGAAGTCAAAGGCGGTCGATCATAGGGTTCAAGGAGATCACGATGCTATCAGGTGAGACCCCTTGGGAGTTGGATCAGGGACTGAAGTGCACAATTCGCGTAGCTAACATGACGTTGACGGATGGACAATGCCGCGAATGGTTTGTAGCATCGTTAACGCCGCATCTAAGAAACGCACTGTCATAACAGAGGCTAACAACTCAGGCCGAGGCCTTGGAGATAGTGATGCGACTGCACGAGACCCCGATACAGGATCCCAACCTGGGAGTTTAGCAGATTCAAGCGCAGTTGAAAAACTTGTGCCTTGCAATGCAGAGTCTGAAACAAGATAAGACAGCTCGCCCAGAAGTGCGCGATGAGGTATGGTGCGTAAAGTGCAAGGGTCAGGGACATGACAAGGACCATTGCCCGGTGTTTGCGAATTACCTCGCGGGCGGAGGACCAATGCCACTGAGACTGAAGGCACAAACAAGACCTAGCGTAGCGCTTGCGTTGTGGTGCGCGATTTGTCAAATAGGAGGAAAGCATGCTACGGACAACCGTCATTTGTTGCAGAAGTACACGCAGAATTCACAACAATTGTTCTGTAATTTCTGTAGATCGGTGGGACATGATGAGTGCACCCGTAGAAGTTATGAGCTGATGATGGATAAGACTGCTACCTACAGAGTTCAGGCCGAAACACGACCCCTTGACCAGAACGCAGGGATGACGTGATCCAGATTTCAGGGACGCAGACGAGGCCGAGGTGGAGGAGGACCTGGAAGAGGTCGTGGACAGCTGATATGTTACAATTACGGAGGGCCGGCCCATTATGCTCGCGATTGTACGAATCCGACGCGTCCATCTTGCTTGTATTGTACATTGCTTGATCATGAGACGGAGGATTGTTCCACACTAATAGCGAGGCTGCGCGATAAAGGAGCGCTCCAACCTCCCCCGATTCAGAACCTACAAATGATGAGGTCTGAGCCGCGCGAGGAAGACCCTAATGTGAATATTGTGCTTCGAAGTGGAATTACGACAGGGGATGACAAAGGCAAGAAACTTGAAGATAGTACTTGGGTTCGCAAGGCTCCGACGAAAGAACCTGAGTTTGATTTGGAGCGCGCTAAGGAAACCTTCATGGAAGCTAGGGAGAGCTTCGCTGATGCCTCCACTTCAGGCAACAAACCCAGACCGGAGACGGAAATGGACCCATCGATGCTCACAACATTCTTGGAAACATGCATGAAGCTGTTGTGCGACAACAAGGCTATAAAGGGGCTGCAGGAACTCATAATTAGATGCGCTGGGACCGCGCCAGGAGAACCGCGCGTAGTCCGAATGCGCGGAAAGCACGCGATGAGGACAGGAAGGGAGATGAGATTGACTGCGCAGATTGGAGAATACGAGATGGACCAAGTGATTCTGGACCTAGGATCAGACGCGAATGTTCTGCCGAAGCAGACATGGGAGCCCATGGGAAGGCCTACGCTGCAATGATCTCTTATCTAGCTGCGAATGGCGAACCAACAAAAGATCCTACTTATGGGAAGATTGTAGGGGTTCATAGTGGATATTGAAGGAGCGAGCGTGCTAGTAGAGTTTGAAGTGATAGAGAATGTTGATGACAACAATCCCTACCCCGCACTGTTAGGAATCGATTAGGCCACTGATATGAATGGGGTGATAAATCTGAAGAAGCACAAGATGATTTTTGAGTAAAAGTCTTTGTGCGTAGTTGTACCTTTGGACCCTGTAGAAGGACCACGCTACACGGAGCCAGTGCGCGACTATGAAAGTGACGATGACTTGCATTGCATTTACAAGATAACCGCGTGAGAGCAAGACTAGGTAAATACAATCGCGGATGGATGAATCTCATGGGAGCGGGAAAGCGCTCCTGTACATCGGATTCTGACGAGGAGATAGAACGATGGCAGAACCGGTTACATGAGGTAACCACGCTGAACTGCAACATGATGACGAAATCGTTGCGCTGTGTATCAACTGAGGTAAGGGATTTGCCTATGTACGATGGGTTAAGCGAGGTAGCCGACTTCCTGAACAGATTCGAAAGGGAGGTGCCAGAATGACAACTCTTCGAGGCTTTGAAATGGGTACTGTGTGCTACGCCCGCGAGGTGGTGGGGTATGCACCAAGGAAGCTTTGAGGGCTGGTGCCAATGCAGGAGGATGATGCGCACAAGGTTTGGGAAGCCTCCGATGCGATTAACAAACAAGATTGCTGGACGGAACGATCCGTGCCCCACCTGTCCAGATGGATACAGACATATGTTACGAAACCTGCGCGGATGCACACAACCTTCGCGTTAGGGGACACGGTCAGTAAGCAGGTGTGGACAAGGCAATGGCGTGAACAACCCCTCTGGTTGGAACCACGGAGTATGGAAAGACCAAGTGCGCATAAGGTTATCCACGCAGAAGCCTTTAAAGAAGTATGCAAAGCACTGAACAAGGTACACAATGTGCAATGAACTGATTGGGACTTGCGCGTACCAACGATTCTATGGGCTTACAGAACCATGTGCAAGAAATTGATGGAGCAGGCGCCTCCGAGGCTGGAGTATGGAGCGAACGTTGTAATCCCCATAGAGTATAAAATGCCTAGTTCGTGCATATCAGCACTGGTAGATACGATGCCTCGCGGAACCTTGGAAGAAGGGGTCAGGCAGCTGAACGAAGCAGAACACTTGGGACCTGACGAAGAAATCTGATAGGGTGACCTTAGGCTCCAAGAACATATGAAAGAAAGGGTGCGATTAAGGGAGAAAGGTGCTCTGTTAGAAGCGGAAGTCAAGAAGCTTGAGGACAAGATAAAGATAGATTTTCTCGATAAGAAGACCAGGGCGATAAAACAGGGTGCGCACGATTACCTTGACGAATTTGGAGACTACCACCGAGAGTTTATCAGCCTGATGCCTTGGATCGGACCGCATATTACTAAACGGACCAACCATGGTGGCGCATTATAGATGATAAAATGCGCGACGCAGCCAGTAACAATAAAAGGTGGGTATTTTCCAGGAAAAGTGATGGATGATCGGATGAAACCCTATACAAGTGGTGCGACCACCTGACTAGCGGGGGGAAGTATAGTCTTAGCGCTCCAGGCAGTTGAAAGGAGGCACTGGACTATAAATTACTCCGTCTGGGAGCTGCGCAATGTTGGAGTTGCGCGCATGAGCAAAGTGTCACAAGGTCCGCGACTGCACAAGTGGGGCTGCGCTGTCGCGCGGGTTGGCTGGAAAGTGACCGTTGGAGTCACTATTCACGATGTGATGCTTGACTTGAGACCAAATGGAGCGGGCGATAGACATTTAAGACGCGCTTTATGGGCAAGATTTGGGAAAATATGCCGCCAAGGGAGCATTAATGAACTGGATTTGGGGGGAACGGTCGAATTCAAATTCAAAAGACGTTATAAATTACAAAGGGCTGCCCAACAAACAACACTTGGTCATTTGCAAATTGAGCTATTGTATGCCCCGTGTATTCTGAGCCGAGATCTGTTTGCCCTGTGTCGAGCTTTGGTTGAGCCCCTGATTGAGCGATTGATAGATTTTTGGACTAGCAAGATGGCAACATTTGAGGAAGTTAGGGAAATTGCAGAGATGACTGCCGGAGAGGCTGCGCAGGCTGGAAGATGCCCCCGAAGGCGCCAAGATTGTGGCAAAAATCCCTAAATCACAGCGTACGGCGAGGCCAAAAAAGCACAAACAGTTGATGATTCCAGTGCGTGTGTCCCTGCAAAACTTGCTGCGCACTAGATTAACGATGGAGGAGAAAGGGAAAGCAATTAAATTAGAAATCGACGAGGAGGAAGACTTGGAGGATCTCATAATTGAAGAAGACGAGGACGAGGGCATGGAAGTAGAAATTGAGGCTGCGCACCCTCCAACCAAGCTGCCTGCGTATATCCCTCGGTGGAAGGGGAAGGAAAAAGTACCCAAGGACCTCGACGAGAGCAAGAGCTCTCTCTAGACTCCGCTCCTCCCGGACGACATCACCTTTGAGGGCACGCACTTGGGGAGCATGCCAAATTTGAAGTTTGAAGATTGGGATGTCGCTAACGACGAGAAGTTCCCTCATCTAGAGACCACGCAGCTCATGAAGCCCAAGCAGAACACCGCAATGGGGGTTATCGAATTGGAGCTGTGAAAGTGGTTATGCGGAGTGGAAAAGGCAGGGTTGCGATCGTACAATCCATATGGTGCTGTAGACTGGTCAAAACATAGTCGTTCCAACAAGGAGAGCCGTGTTGCAGGGGAATGTAGTAGTCAACCATAGATTGACAGAAGTCTCAGAGGTGCCGCCGTTAAGAGTGCAAAGTTTATAAAAGTGTGATACAAGGGTGGAGAGTTGCATAAGCATGGTGCCAGATTGCAATACAACGAGCAGTGATGGGTGGTCACCTCTTAGAGGGAGATCATACCAGTTGGCGGGCAGGAGCAATAGTGATAACAATGCAGGAAGTCCATAGAGTAGTTGTACTCATATAGTTTGTATGAGAGCCACATATCAACCTAGTGTACAAAGGTTGGAGAGTGCATCTAATTTCACCCTTGGGAAGGTGAAGGTTTCATTGATTATCCTGGTGAATGTCATATGGGAGTTTGCTAACACCAAACTCACCCTACCGACATATGCTGCAAAAGTGGTCACCTATAACCAAAAGGGTGTGAAATCTAGGAGAATTATCTTGGATGTGGTGAAGGATCATGTGATTCCTCACCCCTATTTGATAAGAAGACAAGGGAGATGTGGGAGGCTCTGATGAAGCTTTATTAGAGTTATAACACAAATGGAAAAATGGTGCTGAGAGAGAAACTCAAGAACACCAAGATGACCAGATTAGATACAGTGACCAATTATCTGACCAAGATCACATAGGTATGTGATGAGTTGGCAACAATTGGTGTGGTCGTGATAGAGGATGAAATGGTAAGGATGACCTTGAATGACCTTGAATGGCCTCACTAATGGAATCCTTTCATGAAAGGCATCTTTGCACAAGAGCATCATCTTTGACCTCAATGTTCTTAGGACATTGTGTTCTGATTGTGCAGATTAATGCAATGCTCATGTTATGGTTGTAACTGTCCGTGCTCTGAATGTTTGGCTCCCCTGGTTATCAGTTGTTGTCCTCATGCAAATTTACTCCATATTTATTAAGTCACCTGTCATAGTATTATAGTTCACTGGTCGATAAAAATGCTGTTATGATGGCGCTCCCAAGAATGATTGAACTGTCTTTCAACTTATTCCTTACAGTTCAGTCTTTCCACTACTTGTAAACATGGATATTTTCAATTTTGAGGGTTTATATGTTCCTTCGTTGTGAAGGAAAATGTGTTTTTTTAATGCTCCAGATATAATTAACAAACGGGGTTTATGTTGTGTAGGTCAGGCATTGTGCTATTGAACAAAATCCATCATGTGGGCATAGTATACCCAAAATCTATGACCATTCCTATCATATAACGTGGATTGCAAAAAAGTAGAGCTATTGTTTTCCTCGTTATACTTATACAATGGAGATTGGGATCTATTTTTAAGTGGAGATTAAGGCATGAAATGCAAGTTGCAAGTGGAGCAGACAAGAGGTAAGTGAACCGCTGAGTGCATGTGTTACCTGTTTAGTGCTCTTAGGACATTGTGTTCTCATTGTGCAGATTCATGCAAAGCTCATGTCATGGTTGTAACTGTCTGTGCTCTGAATGGTTGGCTCCCTTGCTTGTCAGTTGTTGTCCTCATGAAAATTTACTCCATACTTATTAAGTCATCTATCATAGTGTTATAGTTCATTGGTCAATAAAAATGCTATTATGATGGCCCTCCCAAGAATGATTGGACTGTCTTTCAATTTAGCCCTCCCAAGAATGATTGGACTGCCTTTCAATTTATTCCTTACAGTCCTGTCTTTCCACTACTTGTAAACTAGACAATTTATTCCTTACAGTCCTGTCTTTCCACTACTTGTAAACATAGATATTTTCAATTTTGAGGGTTTATATGTCTTTCAACTTATTTCTTGCAGTGCAGTCTTTCCACTACTTGTAAACATGGATATTTTCAATTTTGAGGGTTGATATGTTCCTTCATTTTGAATATTCAATTTGAATATTCAATTTGAGGGTTTATATGTTCCTTCATTGTGAAGGAAAATGTGTTTTTTAATGCTCCAGATATTATTAACAAACGGGATTTATGTTGTGCAAGTCAAGCATTGTGCGCTATTGAACAAAATCCATCATGTGGGCATAGTATACCCAAAATCTATGACCATTTTGACGACTTATGATGAGACTTGGCGCAACAAACAGTCCATGCCCAATCATAGTATACCCAAAATCTATGACCTGTTTGACGACTTATGATGAGACTTGGCGCAACAAACAGTCCATGCCCAATGATATCAAAATCTTCTATTTCATGATATCAAAATATTCTTATCTATGACCAGTTTGACGACTTATGATGAGACTTGGCGCAACAAACAGTCCATGCCCAATGATATCAAAATCTTCTATTTCATGATATCAAAATATTCTATTCTTCTATTTCATGATATCAAAATCTTCTATTCATGAAAAAGAAAAAGGAGGGTTTCATATAAAGATGAAGCCACTCAAATTAGTCTTCCTGAGAAAAAGGTGAAAGCTATTGTTGAGAAACTGGCTAGGGATAGGTCACTGAAAGAACCACCAGTTTGTATCTTTTCAGGGCATAATCTGGGTATCTCTCATCTCAAGCAAGGAGGGTTTCATATAAAGATGGAAGCCACTCAGAAAAAGGTGAAAGCTATTGTTGAGAAACTGGCTAGGGATAGGTCACTGAAAGAACCACCAGTTTGTATCTTTTCAGGGCATAATCTGGGTATTTCTCATCTCAAGCGTTCTTGTGATAACATGCCATTGAAGATAATGGGTCCTAACATTTTTACTAGAAAGTGCATGGTGAAGATGTTTCGGAAGTGATAAAGGTTTCTATTCATCAATGTACTTCAAAAGAGCTTCAAGACAAAATGATATGAAGGAGCTGGAACAATGTTAAAGAGGACAAGCCTACAAGGATATGGAAGCAACAAAATGTGAAGTGAAACCTGTAGTGCATGTCAAACAAAACCTGCCAAAAGTGGCTGAGAATATTATGGGCGAATAATCTTCTGAAAATTGTCAAAGTAGCACAACAACAGAGAAGGGACAAGAGTTAGAAGACACTACAAAATTAGATTCAAAGTCATATCATTCTCCTAAAAACACGGAAACAGGAGAGAGAAGGGACAAGAGTTAGAAGACGCTACAGAATTAGATTCAAAGTCGTATCATTCTCCTAAAAGCACGGAAACAGGAGAGATATTTCAGGAAAATGATCTGAATTTGTGAGAAGAGGACTGGTCTAATTTGCCTATGTGGTGTAGCAGTAAAGGAGACGCAGAAGGTGACGTTACCTTTCACTCACTCTGGAAGTGAGACATCCTCATACTCGTCAACTTTGGAATTGTCAAATTTCTCCTGTAGGAGTGAAGCTAGCTCTTTTTCTGGGAGGGAGGATGACCCATCGTCTTGTTTCGGAAGTGATAAAGGTTTCTATTCATCAATGTACTTCAAAAGAGCTTCAAGACAAAATGATATGAAGGAGCTGGAACAATGTTAAAGAGGACAAGCCTACAAGGATATGGAAGCAACAAAATGTGAAGTGAAACCTGTAGTGCATGTCAAACAAAACCTGCCAAAAGTGGCTGAGAATATTATGGGCGAATAATCTTCTGAAAATTGTCAAAGTAGCACAACAACAGAGAAGGGACAAGAGTTAGAAGACACTACAGAATTAGATTCAAAGTCATATCATTCTCCTAAAAACACGGAAACAGGAGAGAGAAGGGACAAGAGTTAGAAGACGCTACAGAATTAGATTCAAAGTCGTATCATTCTCCTAAAAGCACGGAAACAGGAGAGATATTTCAGGAAAATGATCTGCATTTGTGAGAAGAGGACTGGTCTAATTTGCCTATGTGGTGTAGCAGTAAAGGAGACGCAGAAGGTGACGTTACCTTTCACTCACTCTGGAAGTGAGACATCCTCATACTCGTCAACTTTGGAATTGTCAAATTTCTCCTGTAGGAGTGAAGTGAGACATCCTCATACTCGTCAACTTTGGAATTGTCAAATTTCTCCTGTAGGAGTGAAGCTAGCTCTTTTTCTGGGAGGGAGGATGACCCATCGTCTTCCATTTAATCTTCTCTGTGCTTCCATTTTCAGTTCCAACCATATGTGCAAGTCATCTTTTCCAGCCACGCATTTACAAAAACAGGCTATATCTACAGATATCTCAAGTCATGATGACAAAAGAAATATTTCCAGCACATCCTCAAACCAAGTCATACAACCAATCTCAACTTTATGAGTACTTAAATGTTCCAGAGGGAATGATGGTAATGACAGAATGCTCAGAAGTAGGCAAAATATCCCTTTTAAAATACAAAGAAATTTCACCCACAACTCGTACAAATCCTGAATCTTGCCATTTTCGAGGGATAGGTGTTACTGTTCAGAAAGACAATTCCATACTACCTAATGAGCTAGATGTTAGTCCAACTCTTTTACGTTCTACAGAAGAATGTCCTGTAGGTCTTGCTGCAAATGAAGTGTTATTAGCTAAAAATTCCACTCCAGAGATAAATTCAGATGTCGCACAAGATGGAAATGGTGCAGCCTCCCAGCTCATATTGAAAACAGAAGATGCGATGAACATAGGATCTCGTCTAACAGAGGCTTTTGAAGAGAATGGAAACATCCAAATTGATGATGGTTGTAATGATTTTTCTGTTACAAATATGGATAGTTCCTATATTGATGTGGGTGATCGTGCCTCCATAGTTGAGAACTTGAGAGTACTTCTGTTCTTGATTTGCCTATACAAAGAGAAAGTTCAGATCTTTGTGTGTCAGTGGGTACCTTCCTATCACTTGTAGACATAGATCATAATAAGTGTATTCATGAAACTTCAGCTGTGCCTTCCATGGATATTCGAAATACCATGTCTTCAAAGAGTCATCAATTCAAGCTTTAGAGTCATCAATTCAAGCTTCAGAGCATTATTTCAAATGATCAATGGCAACAGTTTTCTTCAACTGAGGAAACATTTCTTGAATCAAACTCAGCCTCATGGATTGATCCTCAATGTCGTAAAAGGCATGTTAATGTACCAGTTAAATCAGTGGCATCTATTGTCAAGCTGCAATATGAAAAATCAAACATAAAAGGAAGTTCAATGCATGCACTAGGAAATTATGTGAATAGAAAAACTAAGAGTCTCAGTTTGAATAGCTGCCCATATCATCTAAACTAGAGAATCTTCCTTTGCATATATGTTTGCAAAGTTTGTGGGAACATGAGAGTTAGCCCCTGTAGGGTGGTTACCCTACAGTAAAACATCCTGAAACACATCTAGCGGGAAGCTGCTACTATGGATCTTTGGAAGTGCCTGCATTCCATTCTTTAGATGGAAATACTAGTCTTTGGAGCCCAGGAAGGGCCAGGCCTGAAATTTCTTGACAAAAGCCTTCATAAAGCCTTCATAATTCAAAGTCAATACATACACGGGATCAAGATGACTCTTGGAAGTCAGAATGCAGCGATAATTCCGCTATGAGCCCTACCCCATGTTCAGCAGGATGTGCTTTTGATGACCAGTCTCCAGGTCAAGGACATGGAAGCTGTCACTTAAATTTTAAAAGGCAATGTAAGACAAGTATAACAGCTCTACCCCATGTTCAGCAGGATGTGCTTTTGATGACCAGTCTCCAGGTCAGGGACATGGAAGCTGTCACTTAAATTTTAAAAGGCAATGTAAGACAAGTATAACAGCTCTAGTGCCAGCAGACATACATGGTTTGCCCAAAATTAAATCAAGTGGACCTTCACCTCTGATTGAATGGTGGAGATTCGGTGGCAGGTGTGATTGTGGCAGATGGGATCTGGGTTGTGCACTCACCTTACTCCACAATCGGAAACAAAGAAGGAAAAGCGGCTTAATTGAGACCAATTCAAAGGCAGAGGATTGTTATTCATTATATGTGCTTTCTAAGGTATTGTATCTGGGACCA
>APFE030682845.1:61927-91566 GCA_000404065.3 Pinus taeda | reverse complement strand
ATGGTGTTAAAAACGACGCAAAATTGGATGCAACAAATGACGCAAAATATGGTGCAAAATGAGATGGGAAAAATGGAGACAAATCAAACGTAAATGTAGACGTAAAAAATGGTTCAAAACAAGATGCAAAAATGGGCACAAAAATGGATGCAAAATTTGGTGCTAAATCAAATTCAACATATGGTGCAAAGATAGGCACCAAAACTGGTGCAAAAATAGAAGCAAAAACTAGTGTAAGACTAGATACAAAACCTGGTGTAAGACTAGATGCAAAAATTGACACGAAATGGATGCAGAAAAAGACGTTAAATTGGAAGCAAAATACAGTGTAAACTTGATTGAAATGATGGCGCAAAAATGGAAGCAAAGAATGACACAAAATAGGAAGCAAAAGACAATGAAAAATAGATGCAAAAAATGACACAAAACTAGAAGCAAAACCTGTCATAAAATAAGATGCAAATCTTGGTTCAAAATTTGACGCAAAAAATGATGCTTAGTTTGGTGCAAAAAATGATGCAAAATCTAGAGTGAAAAAGGATGCAAAATCAGACGCAAAAAAGGATGCTTTAAAAATTGTACAATAGAGCCAGATTTAGCGCCAAGTTTCTCATCACAATTACAAAAAAAATGCACTAAAATCTGGCGCTAAATCTGGCGCAAATCGCTGGTTTTGTTGTAGTGAAATATAGAGGTAACGAGTAATGGTTGGTAAGGCTTCCAGTCACAACCCCTAGTCACTGGGTGCTTGGCCTAAGCAATTTAGTTCTTACCAAATTATCGGGCTTGACAATGAGAACACAAAAGTAATGGGAAATGAGCAGTAGGATACCATGACATGACAAGGAGATGATGTGGCCTAATGAGATGATGACACTTGGTGGTGGCATGTATAGGATGACGTGTGACACCCTACGGATGAGACACATGGTAGGCAAATTTAACCTTTTTAGGTGACCAAGTGGCACTTTTTGAGTCACACATGGTAACGTCTTGGTATGGTACGTGGTAGAAATATGGCATGTAATATCATGTGGCAGTGACATGATAGAGATGATGCAACAAAATATAACATGTGGAAGGTTCTGATTCAATCTTGAAGTTTCAATGTGGCAGTCTTTGTACTAGCACCAAGGTATAGTTTTGCAAAGGTTTTTAATGTATATAGCCCTTGGATAAAACAACTAGGATCTAACAAATAAACCTAAAAGCACCAAAATAAAAAATTCCAATTCATTCAGATATTCAGTGATCCAAGAGGCTAGCAGTTTGTTGATTTGTAAGTTTTAATTTAGAATGGATCTTGATTAAAATATTAAAAGAGATAGAATACATGGATATTCAGAGTCTCTGGTAAATATAAGGGCATTCACAAAGGACCGAATTTGGATTTTGAGCACAAGGGCTCACTAATCCATCCAACTATCTGGGAATCTAGGAGTTAAGAGATGTAAACAAAATTTGACCGCAATAAAATACTTAAATACTAGATTTCAAGAAGAATGGAAGTGGTCAATATTCCAATGGTTTTCATTTTCTATCTTGCACCATCTAGATACTAGATGATCCAAGAATATAGAAGTTATTTATACATTTGCAGGGTGTCACGTGTCATCTTGTATATGTGACTGCCACATGTCATCTTGTACATGTGACCACTACATGTCATCTTGTACATGTGACCACCACATTTCATCTTGTGCATGTCACTGCCATGTGTCATCATCTCATTGGGCCACTTCATTTCCATTCCATGTCATGTCGGTTGTTTCTTGCTGCTCATAGCTCGTTGTTGATGTGTGCACATTATTAGATTTGACAGTTTGAAAAGAACTTGTTTGCTTAGGCCAACCACCACGTGACTATGGACTATGAACACAAGCCTATGACTAAGGATTGATTAGAAATAAAATTTCAACATCTAAATAATTGATAAATCCAAGTGCAAACATCTGTTAGATAACATCTTTAGAAATGTTGAAGGGTGTTAGCACTTGTAAAATCACTGTTGGGTCTAAAATGCGGATGCAATTTAGAGTTTAATTTAATGTCAACTCGGGAAAGTAAACTTAGAAGTGCCTATCTAAAATATATAGATCTAGAAAGATTTCTAATTCATTTATGTAATATATGAGGAAAGAGGCTCCTAACTTAGGAGAACCAGGTTGTCCTTCCCTACAATACTACTTTCATGAAGATAAATCTAAGAGCACTAATCAACAAGGGCTTATGATGCAGAAGATGTAAAAGAAGAGGCTCCTAACTAAGGAGGTCCAGATTGTCCTTCTTCACAATTCTACTATATCACAATCACCATTGCTTCAAACAAGAAATGCATAAATAACTTCAAATGAGAAATGGAGAATGAAATTCAATTTTAGTTCAAGATCAAATAGAAAGGGAATTTAACTTAAATTCCTTTGTGTCCCTTCATATGTAGATTAGAATTAAACCAATATTCATTCAGAAATCATCACACATCTAAATACATTTGAAACATAAATTAAATTATACCTAACATAAGCATGCAAGTGAGGCCACGAGGGCCCTCCATAACTCCACAAGCATACCACTTCAAAGGGAACTCAAATGTAGAAGCAACAAAATCAAAGTATGAGTCTTTATTTCAAAATCTCCATCATGATGTACAAACCAACTTCTTAAGATTACAAATGAAGATTCTAAGATTCTAAGATTACAAATGAAGGAGATTGTACTTCTATTTATACAATGGAATGGGATAACAAACTCATAATGATGATCCACTAATCTCTCTTTTAGTTCCATACATCTCTCAACCATTTAGACACATAACCCCCTTTTGTCCTTGATCCTCTCCATGAGATCATCATCTTCTCCATGAGGTTTATCTTCTCAAATTCGAATTTGATCCTTCAAGGCCACATAAAGGTGTCTTGGAAGCTTCCTTATAACCTACACATGTCACAAAAACAACCCACTTTCCCTATGTAAAGTAAAATATATTATTTTCCAATATTTAATCAAGAATTTCTCTTAAAAATGCTTAAAAATAAATAATAGTTGGAAAATATAAATTAGACCCATTAATGGTGAATAATAGGGAAAATGGAGTGACAAGGTGGTGAATAGTGAATGATATAATGGAAGCATAGGTGAAAAATGTATGGTAATGAGTGATTTTTGCATGACATTTTGAAGCCCAACACACTCCCCAACTCAAGCTCTTGCATGTCCTCATGCAAGCTACTACAATGACTTATTTGATTTATTTATTAGATGAGATTCCTTTTACAAGATGTTTGGTTCTTGTGTAACAAACATCTTTCAATCATGGACTTCCTTTTAACTTTGCACATCTTTATAGAACTTTTATTTGTTTGCAAAGCATTTACATATTTTAATGTTTGGTTCTTGTGTTACAATCATTATTTACTTTGTTGATATCTCTTTGTAATGATTGGTTCTTGTGTTTACAATCATTATTTACTTTGTTGAGATCTTTTTTTAATGATTGGTTCTTGTGTTTACAATCATTATTAACTTTGTTGAGATCTCTTTTTAATGATTGGTTCTTGTGTTTACAATCATTTTGTTGAGATCAATCATTTTAAGAAGTCATTTAATATGCTCATCAATTTGTAGTAGTTTTTATTGTGGGGAGACTAGTGGGTTAAGATGTAATATGAATGAGGAAAAAAAAATGAAGTGTGAAATTCCCCCCTCCCCAATTGATGGTTTTTGGCAAATTTTAATGAGAAAGGGAATAGTGAAATAGTGGAATATGTTCCAAATATCATCATTTTAGCATCTAAAAAGAATTTCAAGATTAAAGGTTAGAAAACATCATACCTTACTTACCTACAGAAGTGGATGAATCATGCATGTTCAGATGCGGGAATTCTAATTTGAAGCTTCTTCTTCAAGTTGTGGATGAAAGATGGGTCTGAGGAGTCTGCTGAACATGGCTGAAAGTCGTATCTGCTGTTGGATCCTCTGCTGTTGGATGATGAATCTGATGAGTCTGCTGAATATGGCTGAAAATCTATAAGGCTTGGAAGGTATACAAAATATATAAGTTACATTTTCCTCCCCTCAACCTTATTTATTGACTTGTCCTCAAGTCATAACAAACTAAAAAGCAATGAAAGGAAATCGGCTTCATCTGCTACAAAACATAGGTCTTCAAGTCTTCAACGCTCGATGGCATAAATATTACTATGTGAATAAATGTGTCGGTGTCGAACATAGCAAGAATTTGTTGACTTAGTGGCCATTAATGAATGCTCCTAGCCAACACAAGAGCTCCCACCATTGATTCCAATGGGAGTCAGGATACCTAACACATCTTTGTAGGTACGAATAAATTTGTCGTGGTCGAGTCACCTACAAGATCCAACGAACAAGGGATATTAATGTACTCCCATTGTTCATTGGCAAGAGTACTTGCCATTAAGGCATGCAAGCCTCTAGGTGTTTTTACAAGGATAATTAGACTCTAGGACTTTGACTCAATGGTATCCATAGAAGCAGGATTTTATTTGCGGAAATAATGGGGAATGATAATGACATGGAAAATGACAATATGATTGTAAAGAATGGATGCATGGAAATGCACGGTGTATGAATAGATACTCTTGCTGTGAAAAATGGACATGGAAATGGTATGCTTTATGAATTGACAATTGGTGGAAAATCTTTTGCAAAATGGGAGTTGCAAAGTAATGGTTGTGGTCATGGATTTGTTTCTAGAATTTTTCATGAATTTAGTCGTTTGAAGACCAATTGTGCGCACAATGTAATCTCCTTAATGAATACTTGATCATCCTGTAACCTGTTAAAAAACTTGGTACAAAGAAAACATAAGTGTGCTCTAAAAGAAATGGCCAGTTCCTTCATGATTCTTACGCAAAAATTTCATACCAAATAAAACATATTAAGGACAATCAAAGTGTTTAAATTGACTTAATCATGATATTAAAATCAACCCCTTCTTAAAATAACCATGAAAAGTAATACTCCCTGTTGGTGTCAGATGAAATATGCTCGGCAAAAAGATTGACATTAGAAAGATCTGTTGTGTTCTGTATATTAGTATGTCATATAAAAGTATTCAACAGAAAACTGTTATGATTTTAATGCCAACATGAAGCTATCGAAACAATATAATCATCATCTATAGAATCCTCCAAATGTTTGATAAATCGATCCTCAAAATTTGTTTCCAAGTGTCCCATTATTTGTTTTCAAACCTGCGTGAATTTCATAAAAAGTGTGTGTGTATTTTTTTTTTAAATTTTGCCCTCCATTATAATTTGAATGACTTACCAATAAATCACAAGTCACATTATGTAATTTGAATGACTTACCAATAAATCACAAGTCACATTTTTTTAATTTAATGGAATTTCGGAAATTTTAATTATTCTAAATGAAAATTGAAACAACTTGACAAGTGGCCAATCTAAATCCAAGATTTTTAGGAAATATAATTCAAAAATATTTGCCAAATCATTTTTCATATCTTTTGAATTCATCCTTTCCAAGATTTTAGGAAAAGTGAAAATTCATAGAATATTTGCCACAAATATTTTTCAACCTTTTTGAACCTCATGCCTTTTTGCCTAAAAAGTGGATTCTTTGAACCAATTTTATTCTATAAAACTGACGAAATGTTTTATGATTCATAATAATATATATATATATTAGCTTATTATATTATATACTATACGTTATTACTTACTTAATCATATATAATTGTTGCAAGTATAGCATGCGAAAAATCTCATCTTAGTATGTAGATTATTTATTTATTTAATTTATTTAATTTTTTCTTTTGTTAATTATTAAATTTTATCAAAATTTTTTAAATTTATTGATTGATTTTTTTCTCTGCAGCTTGGCAACACTACAGGGTGGCTAGCCATAGCTCTGTGGCTGAGCCAATGGATGGCCATGGCCTTGGCTACTCTCTGCATTTAATTGAAAAACCGTTTTTTTTCACGCAACTTCACAAATAACACTCGAAAGAACCCTGAAAATATCTCAAATGGTTGCGAATTTTGCAAAAATATTTCGCGATAAAGATAATTCACCCCGTTCTGAGAAAAACCCATGTTTTAAATTTTTCAGATTCGTTTTCATTTGGTCACAAAATGCATTTTAAAAATGACGTTTTTAAGGGGTTGCGTTTTGAAGATGATTTTTTTCATTCACAAAGTTCTTTATTGTATCGTAGATTAGTTCTCTAGCAAGAGTATTTTTATTTGAAATAAATCAATAGATTTTCTGATCTTCTAGATCGCACCAAGCGGGGGAAGAGAGCATACTAATCTCTTGATTTTTTTATTTATGCAGGTTAGCGTGGATGGATAAAACACAATTAAGATCTGCAATCAAATCTCGCATTGTCTATACTCTTTCTGCAATGTCACGGGGGCATTTAGACTCTCGGAAGACAAAGCTTTCCGATAATCAAGCTCCTGGCTCACCCATGATACAGAAACAAGACATAGAAATGCAGATTTATTCATGATGATTTAAAATGTGACTAAAAGAAAATTCTAATGAGAATGAATTCTAGTGAGCTCTCATTTTTATTTTTTAATATATTCTACCTATTTTGCTTGAAAGATTTATTTATTTCGTAAGTAAAAGAATGCTTCCAGTGAAGCCATCTACGGATTAAAAATTCGAACATGCTTACATCAAGATTTAAAAATTTTACATCATGTTCTACAAGTATGTGAGAATCCTGTCTTAGAGTTGGCTCAAAGTGATTGTCCTTGCTCTCCAAGAAGTACCTGTCCAACATTGTCAAAGCTCTCATCCGTAGATGGATTAGTGAGAAATGGGGGGTTTAAAATAAGAACTGAATTTAAATTATCTATGTGCGAAAATAAAATAAAATAAAAATGCTCCAAACTTTAAACTCCTTTATGAACCTGCTGCCACCAAGTTCGACAAATTAGTCCATAAAAACAACTGCATGAAATAATTACTAAATCCTTCTAGTTGCACTTCCCCGACAACGGCACCAAAATGTTGGGTCTAAAATGTGGATGCAAATTAGAGTTTAATTTAATGTCAACCCGGGAAGGTAAACTTAGAAGTGCCTATCTAAAATATATAGATCTAGAAAGATTTCTAATTCATTTATGTAATATATGAGGAAAGAGGCTCCTAACTTAGGAGAACCAGGTTGTCCTTCCTACAATACTACTTTCATGAAGATAAATCTAAGAGCACTAATCAACAATGGCTTATGATGCAGAAGATGTAAAAGAAGAGGCTCCTAACTAAGGAGGTCCAGATTGTCCTTCTTCACAATTCTACTATATCACAATCACCATTGCTTCAAACAAGAAATGCATAAATAACTTCAAATGAGAAATGGAGAATGGAATTTAGTTTTAGTTCAAGATCAAATAGGAGGGGAAATTAACTTAAATTCCTTTGTGTCCCTTCATATGTAGATTAGAATTAAACCAATATTCCTTCAGAAATCATCACACATCTAAATACATTTGAAACATAAATTAAATTATACCTAAAATAAGCATGCAAGTGAGGCCATGGGGGCCCTCCATAACTCCACAAGCACACCTCTTCAAAGGGAACTCAGATGCAGAAGCAACAAAATCAAAGTATGAGTCTTTATTTCAAAATCTCCATCATGATGTACAAACCAACTTTCTCAGATTACAAATGAAAATTCTAAGATTCTAAGATTACAAATGAATGAGATTGTACTCCTATTTATACAATGGAATGGGATAACAAACTCATAATGATGATCCACTAATCTCTCTTTTAGTTCCATACATCTCTCAACCATCTAGACACATAACCCTTTTGTCCTTGAATCTTCTCCATGATTTAATCTCTCAAATTCGAATTTTGATCTTTCAAGCCACATAAAAGGTGTCTTGGAAAGCTCCTTGAACCTACACATGTCACAAAAACACCATACACTTTCCCATATATGAAGTAAAATATATTATTTTCTAATATTTAATCAAGAATTTCTCTTAAAAATGCTTAAAAATAAATAATACTTGGAATATATAAATGAGACCCATTAATGGTGAATAATAGGGAAAATGGAGTGACAAGGTGGTGAATAGTGAGCGATATAATGGAAGCATAGGTGAAAAGTGTATGGTAATGTATGACAATTTTGAAGCCCAACAATCACCCATAGATAAACTCATTTAAAATGTACATACAGAAATCATATCCATAGAAACAAAGTGGATTGCAAAAGAGTCTATGTCCACAAGTGCACCCATAAAGTTGAAAGGATCTTATATTTGCCAGGCACCAACAAAGAGAACACCAACAAAGACAGTAAGCCCACGATTAAAAGTATCCTACACACAACGAAAAAGGACACATTTTTTTTTTTCAATCCAAGCACAAATGTCAATGGAAAAGGAAAACATGATCAACATATTGTTCATCTCAAGAATATATGGTGACCTCAAACATTTACTATTGAGCATGTATAAATCATAATTTTATCCCATAATATTATTATCATAGATTTTTAAAATGGGTTATAAGTGTTTATATTCATCCTAAAAGAGATATTCTAGTTTTGGGACTTCATCTACTTCAATTTTTAATCAAAAGATTTTATGTACATTTGGTGTCTACATTTCTAATTGTTATCATTATTTAAATAGTTTAAGTGCTTCACAGAATTATTATTAAGATGCTCATGAACATATTAGGCATTATATTTGTTTCTTTAGTTGCTTAAGTGTTTTCATGTTTATTTATATGCCATGTGATGATGCTTAATACTCAATTATATGATAGTAAACATCAACCTTGCAATAATAAAGTGATTAATTTTTGTGTTAATTGACTTGTTTCTTTGATATTTTACTATCACATTACTAAAAAATTGGCAACCATATTTTGCATGGAAGATTTATATTGCAATCACGAGTACTTAAAATTCTTAATTTTCATATGTTGCTATCACCATTGTTATTAATTGATTTGAATATGCAATATTGTGCCAAGTGTTTCATATGTATGCATATGTCATGCCTCTTTTCTTTTGTAAAGAGTGAAGATGAATTGAAAATGGTGAAACATGATAAGTAGTTGGCAAATGATGATAGGAATATAATAAGCATCAAAACGCTTATTTCTTTTTCTTTTTTTTTACTAGTGGAATCGGTAACTACAGTGGTATTGCACTCGCGTTACACCGGGTCGAATCCCACCCGTTGCCACTATAACCTCTAGGAGGAACCGTCCAGCCCGCAAGAATGACCCTCGGTTACGACGAGACTGGAACTCATGACCTGCACAGCGGCACAGATGACTTAGGAGATCATCCGCTAGCCACGAGACCAAACCTCCATCCAAACACTTATTTCATTACACATCCCAAGTTGCTAAAATTTAAAAAATCATAAGAATTAATTAAATTATAACTATGAGTTCAACATATATATTCTAAAAAAACATGTAAGAAGAATCCTAACTATGGAGGTTCACCCCAACTTTATCTTGGAAATTCTTAGTTTGTAAAATAATACCACGGGTTCTTAATACCACATGCCCAAAAAACCATAACTCATTTCATATGACATTTTTTTTTAAATTAATGTGTTTAATTAAAAGGACAAAAAAGGCACAACTACATTAAAACTTTATTTTGTGTATACTACCAAAGATATTTTATAATATTTTGAGGGGGGTGAATCCCTACTATCGACATAATAATTATTGACATTTTTGTAGTCTAAATCCCTACAATACC
The DNA here is from genome assembly GCA_000404065.3 of Pinus taeda. Classification (NCBI taxonomy): domain Eukaryota; kingdom Viridiplantae; phylum Streptophyta; class Pinopsida; order Pinales; family Pinaceae; genus Pinus; species Pinus taeda. Next base: position 81,806 of record APFE030682845.1, on the reverse strand, counting down.
ATGGGTTCTCAATACCACATGCCCAAAAAACCATAATGGGTTCTCAGTACCACATGGCCAAAAAACCATAATTCATTTCCTATGGCATTTTTTAAAATAATTTGTTTAATTAAAAGGGAAAAAAGACATAACTACATTGAGTTTTATTTTGTGTATACTACCAAGGACACTCTATAATATTCTTAAGAGGTTAAATCTCTATAGACATAATAATTATTAATAATTAAATTAAAATTCAAAATCTAAAAGCCTTACTCCAAAATAGACATAATGTAAATTAACAAACTCAATATAGACATAGTATAAACATAATATAAGCTAACAAACTTAATACATTCATAGCATAAACATAATATAAACTAACAAACTCTTTAATTCAAATTCTTAGTAAAAAAAAAAATTATAATAATTTAATTCAAAATTTTACCAATTAAAACAATAAAAGAAACACAATTCACATACACAAAATTCAAAGTTTTACCAATTAAAACCATAAAACAAACACAATTCATATACACAACTGTATACTATGGTCTTTATTAAATTATATATTGCATCTTTAAATAATAAAATAACTATAATCTCTTTATTATATTTAAGACATATTATTTAATTTACTTAATTACATTCTCTTTAAACTTTGACATGTCCAACCACTACTACTCAACTCCTCACCTCATTTAGTACACGAGAGAGAAGGTAGACGAGAGAGAAGCTCGAGGCAAAATTTCCTCACCTCATTTAGTAAAATATTTGGGGACCAAAAGCCTCCCAAAATGGGGGGGTGTGATCTGAATTGGATCATTATATTTTTTTCATCCATCTCAATGAATTTGGCGTGGAAAAAGTGAAGGATTCATCTCATGGGACCGTTTTTACCGGCGGGACCAAGTTTGGCGAAACGGTGTGTGACACCTTCCTGGAGTGTTTTAAGGATCAAATGATGTTTCTTGAGGGTAAATTGATTTTGATATTTAGCTCTGCACCTTTTCATTATATTCTACACACAGATACCTTTCCAACAGTGTAAGGAGTGTGTCAATCGGAGTCCGTATGCAAAAGTTATGCCACTCAGAAGTTGATCTTCTTGTTTTCACACCTATAGTTCAGGAGGATGCCATGTCAACCCCCATTATTCATGAAAATAGGGCTATCCATGTGTTTGTGATGTAAAAAAGAGATGCAGGAGCATCCGAGCACCCTCATTAAAATCAGAACCCAAAGCTGTGAAAGGAGAATCGTGGGTAATCATCACAAACTGGGGCAATTTCTATTTAAAATAGGGCTAAATTGATGGAATTGATAAGTCTTTAGAAGACTTAATTAAATTTAATTATCTGCCATGTATGCATATAGAGAGATTTAGGGGTTGTTTGAATGATTTTAGGAGAAGATCATGGATCTAGAATGATCCATGATTCTATAATTATTTCTATAAATTGTGTAACTGTGTGTTGTGATAAAAAAGAGAGATGATACGATGCAATCAAAAGAGAATTTGTGACTAAGGCTGAGATGCCTCAGATTGTAGTTGAACTCTTTATATAATAAAATTATGTGTGCTGTCTAGATATCAATGGCGATCCAATACTAATATTGATATCATATAGTTGAGTGTGTTGTATGGAGTGATGTGAGTGTAAAGGAAGAAGTTCTATGAACTTCATCTTAAACAGAGTATGGCAGGTAGATCTATGTTATAATGTGAATTTGACCAATAAGTGAATGAAATCAAGTCAACAGAGGAGATTGAATAAACATAATGGGAACCGAAGGATCATCTAGATCAATGGATAGGATTGGTGGAACAAAGAATCCCTGGTAAGTTTGAGGAGAAACTTGGGAGTAGATCTGGATTGTCCAATCAACAAATCCATAAATGTAATGGTCATCGTGTGGTCACCAGTGCCAAGGTTTAATTCTAAAAAAGGATCCGATGAACTCATTAAAAAGAGTTTATAGTTCTGAAGGGCCAAGGTGTCTGCTTAAAGGTGATCAGATGCATATCGCGTGCAAACAAGTGAGGCTGTTAATATGAAAAATAGACGCGATGAGGGTTTATACAACGAGGTTAAAACCACGTTGGGTTCTGGCAATCCAGACTGTTTGTTGCGAGATTGATCGGACGGTAATTGCAGAAAAGAGCATGCAATTTAACATTTCTAGTGGACCTGATAGGTTATGAACTAGGGCTTAATTTACTTGAGTTCTGGCCTTATTTGTTCAAATTGGGACTAGCGTTGTAGATTGGGTTTTATCGTGATTCCGTTGTTTGTCTAATTCTGGGTTTAATGTGAAGTCCACCTATTAAAACACTTCAAAAATAAACATGGGCCCATAACCCACAGGTCCACACATGTAAAATGTAAAGATGCAGCTTTGCTACATAAAGAGGTTTAGCTATCATAAAGTGGTATCAGAGTACATAAATATTTCCTACGAGAAGGCTTTTGTGTGCAATTGAAGGAGGTATAGTTATGTTGAAGATTGGTGAGTTGTGGTCTTTATATTTCCATATAGATAGCAGCAGAAGAAAGTGAGAAAAGTTTCAGCAACCTAGAGCATGGAGTGCTCATATGGTTCCAAAGAGCAAAGAACCAGAGAGGTGTCAAAATACTAAGCTCAGAGGAGAGAAACTTATTGAGGCATGTGTAGCAAGAAGGAGACTTGTTACTACAGAGGTTTTGTTGTAGCTCACAAGAATATCATAAGGCAATTCCATAGAGGATGTGGGTAGAATTGCTATGGGATGAAGGCGAAGCATATGACTAGGAGGTCATAAATTTTGTACCTTGGGAGTTTGATGCAGGAGCATCCGATCATCTTCATTAAAATCAGAATCCAAAGCTATGAAAGAAGAAACATGGACAATCATTGTAAGCCAGGGCAATTTCTATTTAAAATAGGGATAAATTGATGGAATTGATATGTATTTAGAAGACTTAAGTAAATGTAATTAACTGCCATGTATGTGTATTTTAGGAGAAGATCATGGATCTAGAATGATCCATGATTTTGTAATTATTTCTATAAATTGTGTAACTGCATATTTTGATAAAAAAGAGATATATGATACAATGTAACTGAAAGAGAATTTGTGACTAAGGCTAAGATGCCTTAGACTATAATTGAACTCTATATATAATAAAAATATGTGTGTTTTCTATATATTTCATGTATCTGTATATTGCTTACCTATAGTTTAGATGTATGTGGGAATAGAGTTAAATCTATATTACAGGTTTATTGGTCGACCATCGATCACTATAAGGATCGATGGTGATCCAATGCTAATATCGATATCATATAGTTGAGTGTGTTGTATGGAGTGATGTGAGGGTAAAGGAAGAAGTTCTATGAAATTCATTTTAAACAAAGTATGGCAGGTAAATCTATGTTATAATGTGAATTCCACCAATAAGTGAATGAAATCAAGTCAACAAAGGAGATTGAATAAACACAATGGGAATCGTCAGATTGTCTAGATCAATGTATAGGATTGGCAGAACAAAGAATCCCTGATAAGTTCGAGGAGAAACCCGAGAGTAGATTTGGATCATCTGATCAACAAATCCATAGATCTAATGGTCATCGCATGGTCACTAGCACTCAGGTTTAATTCTAAAAACAGACTCGATGAACTCTTTAAAAAGAGTTTACAGTTCCAAAGGATCAAGTAATCCACTTAAAGGTGATCGGATGCATATCATGTGCAAACAAGCGAGGCCGTTAATATGAAAAAAACACGATGAGGGTTTATACAACAATATTAAAACCATGTTGGGTTTTGGCAGTCCAGATCGCTCATCATGGGATTGATCAGACAGTAATCATGGAAAAGTGTGCGCAAGTTAACATTTCTAGTGGACTTGATAGGTTATGAACTAGGGCTTAATTTATTTGAGTTCTGGCCTTATGCTTTCAAATTGGGACCAACGTTGTATATCGGGTTTTATCGTGATTCAGTTGTTTGTTTTCTTCTGGGTTTAATGTGAAGGCCACTTATTAAAATGCTTTTGACGTAAACATGGGCCCATAAGCCATAGGTCCACGCAAGTAAAATGTAAAAATGTAGCTTTGCTGCATAAAGCGGCTTAGCTATCATCAAAGACTCTAGAAGAGTCTATCTTGTAACTCTAATTAAGAGTTGATGTAGTTATAATTAAACACTAATAGGCTATCAGGTTGTGTTATAACTTGACCACTAGGAGGAAGAGCTATTCCATTCTTTAGAGAGAGCTTTGTTCCATAATTGAGAAAAGAAAGGTAGGAGAGATACGAGGTAGAGCACACACAGATGATATATGCACTATAACAACCCACGGGCCACATGCATTACTTCTCTTTACCTACAACCATATTTTCTAGACAGAGAAAGAGAGTGAAGCGACCTCACCTTCCACCTGGGTTTTCTCTGAAAGGGTTACCTAGAGAGCATGTCTTGTATGTTGTGTGTGTGCACGCTTATTTACTCGTTATCTACTTTTTTGCATAATTTCCATTCGCATGCATGCACTGACTAGGGTTAAATCCACAAATATTAAAGTATAATAATTTGTAATATTGTAGAATTTTCAGAGTTTTAATATAATATTATTAGATTTGTTGTGACGAACTGTGCAGTGGAATATCCACGACAATTTATGGATCACATATATATATATATATATATATATAATATATATTTCTCTTAAAACAATTCCAAGACATTGAGATATATGCTTAAAATTTTCATAAAATATAATATAAAAAAAAATAAAAAATTCAAAAGCGAATTAATATACTATATATTCTCTCAAGCATATATGATTTTAAGAATCCATTCATCTAAATATGATTTTTCAATGATGCCTATAAATTAATTGTATCATTATTTTGTTTGATCATTACAAAAGGAACAACATTTAATTAAATATTTACAAAAATTAAAAAAGAAACAATATATAGAATTTTTTTTAAATTTCATATTCCAAATAGTATTTTTGTACTACAAAAAATTCCACACACACAGACACACATGCGCACACGCACATGGATGCACGCAAACATGCGCATGCACACACACATACAATGTTTGTGGATGTATTTTGAAGACCTAAATTCATTTAAATATGACTTTTTGAATTAGTAGATATGTGAATTAAATTGTTGTCTAGGATTATTGACATTTACACTTTTTTTCTCGCACATAGTAAAATAAAAATGGAACTCCAAAACCAACATATCTTACACATTATAGAACAAATAAATAATTGAAGGCAAACATGTATGTCAACTTGTAGTTACATGTTTAGTTAAGACAATAGAGATCAACATACTAGTTTAAGTTATTAGATGCATACATCGAACTATCAATTGGGATGATGTTAGTAATGTTTTCACACATGGGGGTAGATGTTTATTTAATAAAAAGAGAGAAAAACATACCTGGTGGAACACATGTCTTCTCTCCTTTGACGAAATTTGGACCTGGATTAATTAAAATCCTTGCACTCTAAGTAGGTTATTCTAACTAGAGTAGACAACAATATAGCATGCATGTTTTTGTTTAGTTAAAAATAGAATTACATAGTTGAGTGAGAAAATTTCATGTTGATAATAGGATTCTCCAGCCTACATCAATACATAAGAAAGCTTAGAGCTAACGTGATTTTAGAAATCATTATTGAAATAAAACGTTCATGAAGATATGACACAACTAAGATAATAAGGAAGTTAACACAAGGAGAAATTAAAACAAGCATGAAATGGGAAGCAAAAAAATTGCTCTAAGTGAAAATACTTAGCAACATAATGGTAAAAAATAGTACACCAATCTCATACAATCTTGTCAAAAAATATTAACGTGGAAACCTAACTGGAAAAACCACAAATTATTTATGATTATGATAAAAAATAAAGATACAAGTTCAGATTACATCAATTTATGTAGCCTTCAACCTACTGAAGGCTTCAACCTCCTTTCTCTCTTCAAGAACAAACTTGTTGATTTTTTGAGCACCAACTTCCTATTTATTAGCACCAAATCCTTGTTATGCAAGAATATACCTACACAACCTTTCAAATCACTCTTCATAGATTTTCATACTTAGAGTGAAAGACATCTCTATCATATACCGATGAATAAAATCTTAACTCTCGTATTTGTTGTCCATTAAAATCACCCACTCTTGCTCAATATGAGATTATCCCAACTTACACACCTTCATTCATTCACTCACTCATTGAAACTCTTAACATGCCCTTTGAAACTATTGTATCTAAAATGTTGCTACTATATATAAAACTTTAAATTTTATCTCCAATTTTATATTTCTAATTTTAACATTTAGTTCCACTTCAATTATGTTCTTTAGATTAACTATTAGTTAATTTGTTGTTCAATAAGTTAAATACTCCTATTTTCTTCACTAGTTGTTCATCTCTATGTAAGTGTCTCTTCAAATCAATTTAACTATGGTGAACTACTTCTACACCATTGTTGTATTTTGATGTGCATTAGTGTTGTCAATTTTGGCACTAGAACACAAAATTTAGAACATGAAAATTAAATCTGCTAAACACTAATTTTATAATAGTAGAATTTCTAAACTTTGAATTCTAAATTCCACTGTAATTCATTAAAACCAAATTCCCTACAATGCTATAATCTATAGCCCTTTCCTTGTCAATTACTTTTCCATAGAACCATGAGCTAGACTAATGACTTAATTCAACCAATGTTTAACCTTTTATTCCTAAAATACAAATCTAGTTCATTTAATTTTTGGCCTATATGCACAAAGTCTCTGATCATTAGATAGATGGATGAGCTAGATAAAAATTTTATCATGGAACCAAAAACAATTGGAATCCTGAACGTTGATTATTTCTACATGAAATTTGGTATTTAGGGAGTTTTTTTTTAAGTGCTTGTGCTAATTATCTCCTAGATCTCTAGCTACACTGAATGAGTTAAATGTATTTTCATTGAAATGATGTTGGCTAGAAATTTGAACAGTTCTTTGTTAAATAAAAAATCTAAGCATTGTAAAATGTGTCAATGTGTGTACAACCCAAAACTACAAGATGTTTGAATACCTTCAGATGTTACACACTCAAAGGGCCCATTGCTCAGTAATCAACCATTTTTCAAAAATTTGTTAACAAAAAAAATCAAAATATACTCATGCATGCAAATCCAAATTATTTGGCACGTCATGTACTAGTATCATCATGCCACAGGGTGGCTTACGAGTGGCGCCACATGTTATACATTTTTTCACTTTCTCGCTAAAAATGATAAAAACACCTACCATGTGTCACCTGTATGGAATGGGCCAAATTATGGTAACTTGTATGCCACATTACTAAACACATCATCAGCTACTTCATCATTCTTGTATGGACATCAATATGACATCTACGTGTGTTCTTTGAGTGTTTCCGTTGTAAAACTTTTATCAAGTTGCATGCCCTGATATCTTGCATCCCTTGGATGAGTTTGAATTACTCTGTCATTTGGTTACCTTACGAAATTAAGAAATGCTCGTTCATATTAGATGTATAGATATTTAGATGTCTCATATTCTTCCAGTGATCTAAATATTATTGGATTCTCCCAAGTCCCAATTTTTTTACAACAATCAAAATATCTTCTAAGTGTGCATTATTCATCAAACAATTGAATTTTAAACCATTTTTTTCATTAACCATTGGGAATTTTCACTGTCTAATATACCATTGTAAAGGTATCTTAGAGGTCTATCAAATTGACCACTTCACAGATGTGTTTGACCAATTGACCTGAGATAAAAATCACCTTAAATATAGGCTCCATATCTTCATTAAAAAACTCTCGCCAAACTCTTAATAAACTACCCGTAGACTTGTATTCACCTGTTCACTTGAAAATAATGATTATACTTGACATCAATGAAAACTATTTTCTCAACAATATCCCCTTTGGGAATTGATAGAAATGCCACCAATCATAGCTACCAAACACTCTAGGTCATTAATAGCCCTTTGGCCACAATGATTCTACTACTGATTGCCCACTTTCCAATTTGGTTGATTTTCTCACTCTTCCCCCTTTTCTATTGATAATTTAAATGCACTCTCTGCCCCTAAATATATTTGTATCAAGAAACACAAATAATCTCATTATTCCAATGTCTGGTCATTCTCCCCCTTTGACATCAATGGAAAAAATGTTGGATACTCCCCTTGTAACTAATCCTCCACTGTGATTACATTGCACTAAGGTGAGATTAATGTAGACCTATCTATTCCTTGGAAACTTGATCTTTAATATTTAGCTATCCTTGCACTTATTTGAATAGCTTCCCTCTTTGTTTGTTAAGAAGGCTAGTTAAGAGAGGAGAGAAATTACTCCCAACATTTTCCTTAAATACTCAAAGGTTCCTGATGCAAGGGGTTTGGTGAAGATGTCAACAACCTATTTTTTTCTTAGTACATAGTCCAACCTCACAACCTGATTTGTAACTCATTCCCTAAGGAAATGATTATTTATGGGAATATGTTCCTTTTTTTAATGTAAAACATGATTCTTTGTTACGTTGATAGCACCTTTGTTGTAAAAAATAATGGGAATAGGATCTACAAAATTTATTTTCATATCTTGTAAGGTTTGCTTCATCCACAATATATGAGTGCAACAAGATGTTGCAAATGTACTGTACCTTGGTATTCGAAGGGGATATTGATGGTTGCTTCTTTATCAACTAAACCACTAGGAGGCCTCGAAGAAAGAAATCACCTCTACTTGTGCTTTTCTTGTCATCTACATTTTTAGCTCAATATGCATTTGTATATGTTGTTAATTCCATGTTTTCAAATTGTGGATACCATAAACCATAATCCATTGGAGTCTCAAATATTTGAATATTCTTTTGGCTTCTAGAAGATGAATTTGTCTGAGGGCTAACTGATATCTCAAAACAACACTAATAAGTTTCTTAATGTTTGGTCTTGTAACTTTTAAATATAAGAGGATTCTTATTATTGACTTGTACATTGTCTAATTGTAACCACCCTCCTCCCACAGCTACCCAAGTAACCATCTAACTAGGGTAAACATGCTATGAAGAGGCTACTATAATAATATTCAACCTCCTTGGTGACCTTGAGGAAATGGAATCGATGGAAACACATTAACCATGTCTTCCAAATCAACAACAAAACCCCTAGGAGACATCTCAGCTACTCAAGAATCATGCCTCTGGGTCCCACTTATCTTCTAGACCTCTTGACCTCTAGATGCTCTCATGCTATTGACATGGTAGCATCCAGGGACCTTTGGACACTCTCACATGCCTACATGCCTATACCCAGGGAATTTTCAAAATAGACCTGTGCCAGCATCTGTAGAAATTAAGGAACTTTCCTAGCCTAGAATTCCGGCCATTACCCAGAACTTGTTGTAGCTTCTAGAATCCATCAAGTAAATGATGATAAGACTAATAAACCAAAAATCAAATTTAGGACAAGGCTTGACCATCCCCAACCGAGACTGACATTCTTTCAAACACTTGGCATCAATGCAATCTACAAGTCATGGATAAAAGAGAGAGATTTGATGACTCAAAACTCTTATGAAAGATAAGAAGAAGGATCACCACCTTCTCTCTTGAACTATTATAACATCAATTAGGTATTCCATCCATAATTTTAACAATTGCAAGTAAATACATGAGATAACCCTGACATGAACCATTCAATTAACCATGCTTATAACCAGCATTAAAGGCATAAATAATAGAGATATAACAATCATTAAATGCACATATAAACAAGTGGAAAAGCAAGATAACTTAGCTTTCATTAATCATAGTCAAATCTGACCAGGTTCAAGACTTCTAGGTACCTCCCGATCGTAGACATGGCTAAACCAATTATTTCATTAATCTAGTCACCCTTGTGCCATATTCCAAGCATGAATGTGGGATCTCATGGATAAACCAATCCAAAAACAACCAAGGGAATCTAGAGGTTAAACAACCTCCAACCTCACCAAACTATGATCACACCAAAATCAAATCTCCACTCACAAAACAAAATTGAACTTGGAATACCATTTAGAATCCATCACTATCATTGAGGAATTTTCCTTCTCCTTGTCTCTCAGGCTTTAGTGAAATCAAATCCTGGATCAGTAGGCCCTAAAATAAGACCAGTCTCTTAGGATTTACCATAATCCAAACCCAGATCACTAGCACCTAAACTGAGACTTCTCCCTCACGCTTTACTGTGTATCTCACCAAAACCGATCAAGGGATTCCTAGACCTTTGGGAATGGACCTTAAGACCACCTATGCCCCAAATTCAAAAATCCATCCTACAAACCAAGACCGAAACTGGGATAAAAATCCCAACACACCATGGCATCCAAAAAAGGAAAGGCTATTATGAAACCCACTGTCATAACCTGGTAAGACCATGTCACTGACAACAAGAGAACCATAAACCAACATGCAAAGTCATGCATGTCAAAACCAGCTAGGGAATTACACATGCAATATGTTACCTGCAAGTATTCCTACTAAAGTTGCTTGTTCTTACTTTTACTTCCTTGATGCTTTCTTTCCTTCCTTTCCTTTCCTTGACCTTCCCTTACTTGCTTTTCCCTTCCTTGCTCCAAAACCTAAGCAAAAACTTCATCCAATACCTTAATACTGAAAAATCTTCCCAATTGATCCTCACAAACCTTTTTATCAATGAGGCCTTTATTTTCTTCATTTTCCATTATTTTTCTCCAATTTCCTCCTCACATGCAACCTGTGTCCTTTCACGTTACTTTCCTCCTAATTTCATTTATTTTTATAAATAAATGTGCCAAAAGTAAATTTTTCCTTTTAATCCCTTTTCCTTAGACTTTGCCAATTTCCTTGGCCATAATAAACCGAATGAACACTCAAACCAAGATGTCCTACCTAATATTCATCTTGTAATATGTGTTCCTTACCCATGGTCTTATTTTTCCTTTGTTTACTTTTGTTACATGGAATTTGTACCAAGGTTGTTACAAAACCCTCCCCCTTGGGGAGCACCGTCCTCGATGTTAAACCACACCAAGACCTCACCAAAAACCACTGAAAAGAATACATATTTCAAATGGAGCTTTATAACGTTGTTCACTGCAATATGTACAATGAATGACCTGCTCAAAGAAAAACATTGTCACACCTAGAAAAACCCATGCCGACGACAACAAGAGAACCAAGAACACACATGCATGACCATGCATGCCAAAACTAGTAAGGAGATCGTACATGTAACTCGATACCTATAAATAATCTCATTGTAGCCACTTGATCCTACTCTTCCTTGCTTGATGTTTTTCTTTCTCTTTCCTCCTTTTCTTTTCTTGATCCAATGTTTAAGTTCTCCAAGAAAACTCTTAAGTGTCCAAGAGTGAGAGAGAGAGCTCAAAAATTCAACTGACAAAAGGTTAAATATGAAAAAATGCACCAACTGATCCTCATAAGCCTTTTTATTTATGAGGCCTCTATTTTCTTCAATTTTCTATTATTTTCCTTCATTTTCCTCTTCAGATGCAACTTGTGACCTTTCACCTTCCTTTTCTCTTAATTTCCAATATTTTCATAAATAAAATGCCAATTAATTCCTCATGACTTTCCAAAGCCTTTGCCAATTTCCTTAGCCATAATAAACCAAATGAACACCAACGCTAGGATGTTTTTCCCAACATTCAACTTGCAATAAGTGTCCCATGACCTTGGTTATTATTTTTTCTTTATTAACTTTTATTTACCTACAATTTTTACCGGGGATGTTACAGAACCCTCCCCCCTGGGGGAAAACCATCCTCGATGTTCACTGACTTCTACACCAACAAGACTACTGAAAGAAAAACATACTACCCATGGAACTTTATAGTTTAGCTCGTTGTAGTATTTAAAAATATCAAAGTATTGAGAAATAAACCAGCATGACACATAGAAAAGTAATAACCATAACAACGTGAAACGCATACTGCTTATTGGAGCTTTATAACACAACTCATTCTTGTATTTACAACCATATACATATGTACATATACCAAAACATCACACCAAAACATATACCAAAAATATTCGGTCAACTAGTGAATAGAGAAGGATACATAGCACAGTGACATGTCATCATCCATCTCCCATGTAGCTTCATTGGGACCAAAGTGCTTCCACTACACTTTAACCTACTTGATTGCTCGGTTCCAGAGCATGAGCATATTTTTATGCAAACATTAAGGTTCCAACTGGAATTCTCCATTTGGATCCACCTGCAATACAAATTAGTCAATCACATGATCAACACCTTTAACATACTTCTTAAGCAAGGACATATGGAAAACAACATGGAATTTCACTATCAGAGGAAATGCAATTTGATAGGATACTGGTCTAATCCTTTCAATAATCTTGAACGCTCCACAAAACTGAGGTGCCAAATTAACACATGATCCAATCCACAAGGATATATTCTTGAGATTGACGCACAAGTACACATGTTCTCCATCCTGAAACTCCTTAAAGAGCCTATTCTGATCTTCAAAACTTTTTTTCTTGTCCTAAGTTGCCTTTTGATTATTCTTGATAACCTGGATTTTTTGTTCCATCTTTGTCAATATATACATTCAGTTAAACACCTTTTTCACTGGATTTCTCCAACTAATGGGAGTATTACAACTCTGGATGATAAGTTATACTAAAGGCCAACTCTGTCTCCAATCCTAAAAAGAGTTCCTTCCAAAACTTGGAAGTGAACTTATCCTCTCTTGTTGACACATTCTTCTTCAGAAAATCATGCAATATTACCACATCTCTGATGAAGACCTATGCTACATCACTAGTTGAATACGTAGAATTCACTAGAGTGAAGTACGCTACCTTTTTCAAATTGTTTGGCAAAATCATGATGGAATCATGCTGTCTAGATGTCCTCGGAAAATCTGTAATGAAATCCATGGAAATAACCTCCCACTTCCACTCTGGAATAAGAATTGGCTATAGTAATCCACCCGAATGCTTACATTTTGCCTTCACCTACTAACATTCCAAGTATCTAGCCACAAAATTTGCCATGTCCTTTTTCAAATTCACCCAATAATAAAAATTCTTCATTGTTCTCAATTGCTTCAACTGCTCAAAACTTGATGCACATTCCTCCACCCATTCAAATTTCTTACCTTTCCTTTGTAGTGATGTGATAGGATGAGCAATGCGAGAGAATTTCCTGATGAACCTCCTATAGTAACTTGCTAACCCCATGAATGATATTACCTCATCGACATTTCCAGGAGCATCACATTCCATGATATCTATTATGTACTCCAGATCCACTATTATTCCTTCCTTGGAAACAACATGTCCCAAATAATGTACCTATGTTTGAAATAAAATACATTTCCTAAGCTTGGCATACAACTAACTTTGTCTTAGTAATCTCAACATTGTTGCTAAATTATTGGCATGTTATTCCTCATTCTTAGAATATATCAATATGTCATAAATGAATACAATAAAAAACTTGTCTAGATAAGGATGCAACACATTATTCATGAAGCACATAAAGGTAGTTGGATAATTACTCAAACCGAATGGAACCACAATACACTCATAATGAATGTACTTGGTCCAAAAAGAAGTATTTGTATATGTCCTTTTCCTTTATGTGTACCTGATGATATCACGATCTCGAATCAATCTTGGAGAACATTGTTGCTCCCTTTAATTGATCGAAGAAGTCATCAATCCTTGGAAATGGATACCTATTCTTGATGGTCACCTTGGTCAACTGCATGTATTCTATGCATAACCTGAGAGTACCATCATTCTTCTTCACAATCAATATAGCCACACACCAAGGAGTTACACTTGGCCTAAGGTATCCCTTGTCCAACATTTCCTTCAACTGTAACTTCCACTCTACAATCTATAGTGTGCTCATCATGTACGGTGCCTTTGATGTTGTTATATCCCCTGGTACCAACTCAATAGAAAATTCCACATTTCTATGAGATGGCAACTCTAAAATATTTGTTGGAAACACATCCTAAAATTGTTGCAAGATCGAGTACCTTCTCAATACCTCTACATGATCATCCTCCTTATGTTTATTGCTAGAAATGCCCACTGCAAATAACACACACCCTTTTCTATGACTGCACTTTCCCTGCATAGATGTAACCATTTTGGTTAATGTTACCTTCTTCTTACCCTTTAATACTCTATGTTCTCCATTATCATCCAAGCACTCAATGGCTTTGTCATAAAAATGGACTTTGGTCCTATGAACATACAACCAAACCATACCCAAGAACATATTGTATGATCCCAATAGAAATACATCCAAATTTTCTAATGTAGGCATACCATTGAACTTAATAGCACAAGATCATTCCCAGTCGATAATCTGATCAACTCAGAATACTATGTTCTCACACAAATCTACAGACTACCATCCATTGAAGGACACCATGATCAATGATACTCTCAAAACTTCAATTGGACTGTCCAACTACCATTGGATGGAGAATTTTTTCCTTTCACTGAAGCTTCATAATGACTACTCCACACCCATGAAGTCACCTCTCCTCTACTCTATGCAGACCTCATTTCATCTATTTCCATACTGGATCCCAAGAAATTATGCTCAACTCTGATTCAACTTTGTAATCATGATCTAAGTAGCAAGACTCTTTGCAAATAATAATCAAAATCACCACCAAAAATGTGCTCTTAACACTAGCAAAATAGTGGCTCAAATCAATGCATAAAATTTGAATACCATAATCACCAGCAACAAAACTGACATCCATAAATAGTTCGATCAACACAATCTCTTCTCTAGTAGCTATAAATATGATCTATTCTACAACATGCTTTAGATATGCTCCCTATGTAGCCATTTTCACTCATATATTGAAGCATCTATGATCTCAACTAGGTCTAAAGCATACTCACACAATGTAACCTTCTCTAACTCACATACACACACCATCAACAATTACTCAACTCCAAAATGAAGAATATAAACCATGAAGGGTGAATTGCACTTTTGGACTGGGATCAAGAGTGCACAAAGTTTATGAAATCAAGGCATCATCATTTTACTTTCACACTTAAGGTGTTCACACCCATTGGAGGACTCCTGCAACCCATTTCAAACTTTTTTAATTAGTATAGAACCTTCTAGGATTTTCCAAGTCGAATACTCTAAAAGAGTGCAAGGAATGTGGACAAAATTCCTTTTGAGCCTTAGTTGCAGGCACATCACTAGATGATCTCAAATGGCCACATGCATATGCCTACTTCCTTGCAACTGAAAGCTTTCAGTCACCTACACAATCTTACATGGGTGTGACTAGGGTAGAGCCTAATGGTAAACATAAAAACTCCTCTTAAAACCTCTACCACCTATTATATCACCTTCACTAACATTTTTACAAGCCTCCAAACCTCTATCATAACCTTTGACACCTCTACAAATGGATCAAACATGTCTCCCAAGTGTCACAACAAAGTTGACCTAAAGGGAAACAAATAAGGTTTGGCATGACTGCCAACAAGTCCTCTACACTCCATAAGAACTTGCAAAAGCTGCAACACATATGTAAAACATTGTAGCATCTCGAAATCATCATTTTTATTCCAAGCTACCACTGCAACAAGTCATCTCCATGAGCATAAGCATGAACACCTAGATGAAGAGCTAGTATGCCAACTCAACTAGTGTGCCAGATCAACAACATGAATGACACTTGAGCCATTATCTCCATCACATGTAGATCTTCATCATAAACCTGTAGTAGCATGTCCAATGCCTCCAGTCAATGCATAAAAAGGAAGCACAAGGAAACATAAGGAAACACCTCCATCAACACCACTAGCACATGATGAGCCATCAACCACACTGATGCCACCATCTAGCTATCAATTCAATCAATTATAACCATTCTAAAAGAATGACATCAATGCAAAACCTAAGTTGCATAGGTTTGAAATCAATGCCAACATGAATTAGCTGCCATCATGAAACCAATGTTAACATAAAATATTTGGAACCATGCACACCATAATTCCAACAATCTCCCCCTTTCGAATTGATGTCAACCACACAAAATTTGTATGAATATCCTCTATGACTCCCCCTAAAACATTGATGGAAAAGAGTCAATTCCATCTGATAATGAAAAATAATACAAGTGCAAACATTGAAGCATCTGACATCCTCATTGCTTAAATATGATGCATATCAACCAATGATTATACTCTCCATATCAAGAACAAGCAATATATGAGCCAATCATCATAAATAGCAACATGTCCAACCAACAACCTCCAGTAGCAATAACAATATGCATAAAAAACCATAGAAGCATCAATGAACAATAACATAATATGTGCATATGCATGAGGAAATCAACCCATACTCCATAGCAAAAAATACATGCATATCTCTATTCAAAACCAATAGACAATCACAAATTCTATAGCATGAGGCACATCATGACACCTACAAGCAGTTCATAATTCCAACAAGGGATGGCTAAAATAAACATGAGAAAATAATATGTACCCCCAGAACACATGTCATCTCCAAGCTATAGTGACAACTTCCACTGTGAACAATGTTTCCTTTCGACAAATAGAAACGGCATATGGACAAAACTCCACATGACCATGACTATATGACATATAATCATAAAAATACATGGTTGTAGTAACATGTTAAGACATCATATATGACTATCATATGGCCATAACACAACCTCATGAAAATATTATCCAAAGGTACATACATATAAGTACATGGATTAATGAGAATTTTACATGGATACATCTATAAATACATGTCTTCTATGATTGTCTCCTATGGACCAATGACTCAATGACATATCATGACATGTTTTTTACATTCATTATCCCATACATATGGCTGGAATATAACTCCATGAAACTCCTCCAAGACATGCCTAACACCGTGATGACTCAACATACTATTGACTGGACTCTCAACTATTACATAATGATGAAACATTAAAAGGTACATGGCTATAATAATGAGCATATAAAAACCCATACAAGGATGGTACACGTCTTATGTCATCTCTATGCGTCATGTGCCAATGAAATCCTTCTAGGCATTGTTGTACCATCCTTTAAACCAACTTGTTAGTGAAAACAATATCATATATATGGTTGAAAAAAAGTACTCTTCCACTCAGAAAACATGTGTAAGGAAACTACAACTAACTAAGTGAAACATTTTTAGGAAAATTTCTGTTGGACACCTAATCCTAAATGGGTTAGTGTGGAAGCTAAAGAGACAAAGCAGTCCAAGGGACCTTGGGATGTGAATCCCAACGGTCACCATATTGTACTATAAATGTACATCTATTGTTAATAAAAATGTAATGCAAGCTTTATCTTTGATATTTTCTCTCGTTCACCATGTGTGTTTAACATGGTATCAGAGCGGGCGAATTCTGACCCTACTCCAATTTGAGCCCTTGATTTTGTCAGTTTTTCTCTGTTGGCTCTATCCTACTTGCCAGAACTTAAGTGCTCTAATTGTCTGCATGACCTAACTGCTCTAATTGTCTACATGACCTAACGCTCCACTAATTTGGGCTCTGTCAGAAATGCATTTTCTTATTTTTAGGCATTCTCTGCAATTGTCATCGCTCTTTCCTTGTTCCACGCACGATTCTTGGGCGTAATCAAAGCTATTATCCAGTCTCTCCATCACCTGTTGTTACCATTCATATTTTGTCCAGAATGTTAAGAAATTTACCCAAGAACACAAATTAATTACGGAGAATTACTGAGAGAAATAAATATAAAAATTAACCAGCAATAACCATAAACACATAAATACACATGTTTATCGGGAAAAACCCCAAATCCGGGGAAAAACCCAATCATAATGAAATTTCATTATCCTTGGCCAAAACCCTGGCCAATCCGGCCAAGTGAGCCTTCACCGCTCACCTCCAGGCCATACTTTACAATGAAGTCCTTCCAGCCTTTTATAGGCTCCATTACATATAATACCACGGGTAGAATACCATGGGTGTACAATACCATGTGCCCCAAAACCATCACTATTTAACCTCTTCAACTTTTGACTCTATCCTGAGTCAAGTTTACCTAACAATTTCTCCCCTTAAACTTGACTTGGGGTTCCTTGACTAACTCCAGCCAAACCTGCTAAGTGAGACAATCCCGCTCACTCTAGCTCTTACCCCCCTCAAAGTTTTTTACTCGGGGTATTGTTTAACCTGACATCCCCCCTATCACCTAGGTCTAACCCAGACTTTACCGGTGATCACCGAGGGGTACACATGCCTTACCAGGTCTTACAGTAATATGCCCATTTACATGCAATAATTTTGACTTCATTAGTTATTTTTATATTTATTTCTCTCAGTAATTCTCCGTAATTAATTTGTGTTCTCGGGTAAATTTCTTAACATTAATTAACCCGTTGGATAATTAATGAACTTTCAAACATTCGGTGCCACCTTCCCACTCCATTTTTCTATTTATAAACACTGTGTCATGCATTTCAAAGGTTACACAGTTAACTGTTGCGACCGAGAGTATTCTTCAAGCCCGCCTACTCAACAGCGCAGCCACTGTCTGACATTCTAGCAGCCACTTGTCCTGTTCGCCAGCACACTTTCCAGGTCCACTTGTCAATTACATGTCTCCACTCTAGTAACTCATTTTACCATTTTTCCATTTACAGTCTGCAATTTCATTTGACAAAATGCCTCTCAAGGAAAAAGCAATTGCAGAAGTTTCAAATCCTCTAATTCAACCACATATTGATTTCCACCATACTCCATTAGTTGACAAGGATTGAAAAATCATTAAGACTTCTTCTCAATTTGATTTATATGAAATTTATTATTGGTGGGAAGAGAAACTAATTGACCAGAGTGATGAAATTGGACTCTGGGAATCCCAATTACCTCACTATATTTTTCTGCAAATACACAGAGCTCGAGAGTTCATGATAAAATGCCATGAATCTTATGATCCCAACCAGAGAGCCATTATCTCACCTATTGGAGAAATCCTTTGTCCTATTAACGTTGATTCAATTTAGAAAATGTTGTAGGCTCCTGCTACTACACCAACTCATTCTTTTTCTCATGAAAACCTGATAGAAGCTTATAACAAATTGGTCTTTACCAAGAGTGTTGGGTTGTGTTATATTCTCTCCACGTAGTTAACAAGGGGTTTGAGGGGTACCCGTAACCCCACTTTTGAAAATTTTGATTTTGGACCCTATGTTAGGTTGGGCAGACCCACCTACGGTTTTGTGCATGATTTTTTTGCACATGTTTTTTGGACGCGACGGTTTTTTGGTCCATGGTATTGGATGTTATGGTTTTCAGTCCACAGTATTGGATGCAATGGTTTTCAGTCCATGGTATTGGATGCTTCAGCATGTATAAATATGTATTATAACATTGGAAGGAACATAATAAAAAATCAAGCTGGTAGTCCCAGTTTTGGGATCCAGTGGCAAAATCTCAGTGTATATGTGTTTTATGTGTTATGCTCTCGCATTGTTTATTTTTTATGTTTTAGAATTCGTATGAAGGTAATTTCTGTACAGGGTTAAAACCTACATTTGGTATCAGATCTATTTTTGGCTTCAAGGGGATGCCTTTGTTGCTGAGGGGTTTCGCTCAAGCCTGTGGTAGACCCTGTTCAGTGGGAGATCTGCGAGATCATTTCTAATCGTGAAAGAAGATGGCGAGTGGTGGAAAGATAGAGATCGAGAAATTTAATGGTCAGAGTTTTGAGTTGTGGAAACTCAAGATGGAGGATCTGTTGGTGGATAAAGATCAGTGGAT